>OY735229.1:42647823-42650323 GCA_963457665.1 Thysanoteuthis rhombus
CAGAATGGATCAGCCAAAACCTTGTGTCAACAGCACAAACAACTGAAAGGAGTTCAATCATCAAAAAAAAAACTCTCTGAATGAATCAAAGGACTCAAAATTGAACAATTTCCAATGTTTACTTTAACATAAAAAAAGATTGTATTTATGATCTTTTTCAGAATCTTATAGATTTATTTTTATGTAACCAACTTTTTGGAAGCATTAATTATTGTATTATCTCCTGTTTCTAGTTTTGTTCTACCTTTGATAACACAGTAGTATGTATTCAGATTTCCCTGATAAGATGAGGGCTTGGGTATATGTTTGCATAAGGGATCCCTAAGGAGTCATTTTCAGCTTTCTGGCATTTTCCATTGTCTAGCAATAATTCTCTCTCTCTGTCCTCCTGTGATGAATATTAGCAGAGGAAAGACTGCAATGTTATGTCCTATTATTTGTAATTCCTATTATGGTCATTAGGAATTTTTTGTAGATTTTTATATCTAAAACTGTATTTGATCATTATGCTCAATATATCATTCTACTCTGTATAATATTTTGAGATAAAGTCTTCATTATTCTACACATAATTCAGAGTAATATCTTCCTAACTATAAAGCCAGATAAAGCCAACACTTTATTCAGGCTAATATTTTCATTACTATTTTCTGATGTTTTGAGATGAATTTTTTTCAATTCTTCCTCACATTATTCAGAATGATATCATCAGAACTGTTGTCTGGAGTTTTGAGATGAAATTCTCTCATTGTTCCACACATTATTCAGAGTAATATCTTCAAAACTGTTATCTGAAGTTCTGAGATAAGGTATTTTCAAAATTCCACACATTATCAGAGTAAAATCTTCTAAGCTTTTGTCTGAAGTTTTAAGATGAAATCTTTTCATTATTGTACAAATTATCTAGACATATACTTACATATCTGTTGTCTGATATTTTTTAATATCTTTGCATTATTTTTCACATCATTTGGACAAATATCTTCTTTAACTGTTACCTGAAATTCTGAGATGTTGTATTTTCATTATTCCACGCATTACCCAGACCAATATCTTCATTACTGGTATCTGAAATTCAAAGATGAAATAATCACATTATTGGAATTAGTATCTACATTTTCTTGTTCATGATGCATCTCAAAAATCAATCCAAATTTATATTTGTTATTGATTATTCACGGATATGGCTTTCCAATACATTTCCTCTTCTATTTATAGATATATATCGATATATTGATATCGATATGTAAGTAAATATAAGCATATAGATCTTTTGATAACAATTTCTTTGAGAATTTCTTTTGCATAAATCAAAATGCAATTTATGCTGCATGTTTTAGAATCAATAGATAGATAGTGTATAACAATTTGTTTGTGTATGTTTCTTTTTACATACACACACACACACACACACATATATATATATATATATATATATATATATATATATATATATATATATATGTATATATATATATGTGTGTGTGTATGTATATATGTATATGATTATGTATTGGGTTATGTTTTGTAGAAACTCTAATTTGAAATGATCTCCCATCATTACACAGTTAATGTATCATTTTGCCTTGACAACATATACAGAATAAACAATAAAAGAAAACATGGCTGCTGTAGGGATCAAAGAATTAAGAAATGGATGGATACAATCCGGTAGAATGATTATCATTTGCTTTATATTATATCATTATATTTGTTTATTCAGTTTATGTTGTCTAGGCTAAGTGATATATTAACCATGTTATGATTGGAGATCATTTTCAAATAAGAGTTTCTATATTATATAATGCAATTTATAATCATTCCATCAGATTATGTATATCCATTTCTTAATATATATATATATATATACATACATATATATATATATATATATATATATGTATATATATATATATATATATATATATATAAATATATATACATATATATATATATGTATATATATATATATATAAATATATATATATATATATATATATATATATATATATATATATATATATATATATATATATACATATATATATATACATATATATATATATATATGTATATATATTCAGTTTTTTGAGTGTCATAGTTACTTTCTTTGCAATGCTGAAAAAATACAAGATATCGAAACCTATTCATTCACCATGCACTGCCTGGCCACATCTGCTCAGAAGAAAGAATCTCTCTGTCGATGGAGTAATTTATTGTTTAACATTTTCCGTTCGAACCGAAGATGACATTTGAAAATGCTATTAGGTTGTTACACATGAAATGTCATTTTCTCTGCATAATATAGAATGATGCAAAAAGTAATTACGAATGTAATCGCACTTTGTGGGAGGAGGGGCAATTCAATGTGAGCAGATATATAATTTGTTATTATTGAAGGTTTTCAGGGTCTCTAACGGCAATGGTGGCTATCAAAGAAGATTTTATTTTCAAGAACAATTTCAAATTAGAACATCAACAAATTATTTGAAGTGAACAT
>OY735229.1:42655323-42661875 GCA_963457665.1 Thysanoteuthis rhombus
GGTAGATAGAGAAATAGATATGAAGAAATACATAGATAGATAGATTGATAGATAGATAGATGAATATAAACAGTGATAGATTGATAGATGGATGTGAAGAGACTGAGATAGATTGATATGAAGAGACATAGAAAGATAGATAGATATGAACAGAGAGATAGATGGATAGATAGATTGATATAAAAAGGTAGATAGATAGATTTAGAGAGACAGATAGATAAAAAGAGTGATAGATTGATTGATAGATGTGAAGAGACTGAGATAGACAGATTGATATGAAGAGACAGAGAGAGAGAGAGAGATTACTATGAAGAGATAGATAGATAGATATGAGGAGACTGAGAGATATGAAGACACTGGTAGATAGATGAATATAAAGAGATAGACATGGAGAGACTGGTCGATATCTAGATCGATTTGAAGAAGGGAATAAATGGATACATATGAGGAGACAGAAACACATAGATAGATATGAAGAGACTTGGATAGATAGATAGATAGATAGATATGGAAAGATTGAGATATGTAAATAGATAATGAACTGAGATAAAGAGTTAGGAATGGTAGGACTGAGATATCAATTTACGGTAAAGAGATATAAACAGATTCATATGAAAATACTGAGACAGAAAGAATGATAGATATTAATTAGATAAATCAATCAATAGATTGTAAAATTGATTGATTAATTGATTCCTAAGTTCACATGACAAAAAATCCCTCATTTAACATAGATAGTATAGGAGGTACAAGTACTATTCATCCTTCTTTCATAATTAATAACAATGGTGAGGATAAAATTGATGTCTGCACATTAACAAAAGGAGCTACTTAGGCATCACTTTAGGACAGGATTCTTCAGATAACGATAATCCACGAATCACTCAATAGAAACCATCATGTGGCCAATATCACTAGGCAGCATGCCATGTTGGGGGTGATCAATTAAAAAGTTTGAAAAAGGAGTGATCAATGAATAAGTTACATCTCTTGCCTTTTTGGGCAACAGTCACTAAAAAGTCTTACTTTCCAAAAAATAAGCTGACCCTAAAAAAGGGATCAGTTTAGTATAAATCTGGATTGCAAACTGAACCCTCACTAAAAACCTAATTTGTTTTAGGGTAATTTTCAAAAGATAAATTTTTTTTGTAGGTATGATATGGAGTGAATGTTAAGATTTTCAGCACAGACTAGCTTGGAAACTGAGAGAAACCAATGTATACAGTTCTGGTTAACAGTCTCTAATTGGAACAATTTTACACTCTAAGTTTACATTCATTATTATAAACAATTTTGAATTATAAAAAATTGATGTAAAATCAATTTTTTTGATTTTCTAAAATCTTTTAATTAATTCTAAATCGAGTGTCTGAGACCGATTGATTTAGATAACAATAAGCATTTGATCACATCATCCATGATTATAATAAACGGTTTCCTCTGTATCACCGTTCCTGCAACGGCTGCAACTACTACTACTACTACTACTACTACTAATACTACTACATGAATTGCACATTACACAAACACACCTTTATTTTTAAATTTTATTTTGTAATGAATTGTCTAAAACCTGCCCGTGGGAGTGAATAAATAGAGGTCACGTACAATCATTCACCTCATCAAAGTCGTGACAATAACCACAGCAATAGCCATCAGCAGTAAACAAAGAAGAACAAACACCTTCTTTTCTGCAGTCAGAGTCACAATTTACCTTCACCAAAAACCACCGCCTCTACTTCAGATCCTTCTCTGTTCTTCCGTTAGACTACAATTCTCGTCTCCATTCTCCTCAGTCTTCTCTCGGTAATCCCAATCCCTACCTGCTGATTAGTATTGCCTTGATTTTTTATCTCTCGAACTACCAGAGGCATATGAGCAGGAGGTGCCCGCCTTGATTCATAACGGGGATGTATTTGTGGGAGTGCAGACAATGCCGCTGCAAGGAACAGAAAGATTTCAGGGGCACCTAAAAATAAGAATTGAAAAAACATTTTTCAAGAGGTTAAGATGAAAAAGGTGAATGTCTCGACTCATCTTGTTCGATGATTTATCATGTTGTATAGAGATAGATAATTGATCCGTAAATGACTTCATGTTGAATTTAACATCATAAATTTATGGATATTTCATTTCTGTTTTGATTTTTTGGAAAATGATAGGCAAATACAAAAATAGATGCGCTCTAAAGACACGTTATGCAATGGACCATTTTAATGTCATATTTTGCTCTGATTTATATGCTAATCTTGCTAGACTAAGAGTTCCCAACCTCTTTCTTCATCTATATCCCTAGGGCATTCTAACAGGTTCACTAGTACCACTGAGTTCATAAGTACCTCTGAAACTTAGAGATTAAAAAATTGATGAAAAATATATTATTTTTGATATGAGCTACATTTAACAGTTGGTGAAAGGTTAGGTAAATATACTTCAAGTTCATCTCCTAGCTCCATAAGATGAATAGAGATTATTTTTATGAATTTATCAGTCTTGGATGGTGAAAAGATTACATGATTACCTTGGGTTGTGAAATCATTATATGGTACTTGTTCATCAATACAAGGGGAAACTTTTGCAACTGAATCATGAAGATCAAGTTCAGGCATTTTGAAATTTGATCTTTGTTTTGATTTAATCTCCATCAACAATGAAAATGTTGACTCCCAAAGCCATGTTGATGTAAATCGCAACAATGCTGTGTATTGAAATAGGGCAGCCTTGGATGAGGTTTATAAGCAACTTTATACATGGGGAAAGAGGTTGGAAAATTTGCCAATTTTTTTTGTTTGTCGGCTGTTTTGTAATAAGATTATTACACTGCATATCACTGTACACCATAGTTATACTCTCAGACACCTGTGTACCTCTAGATAAGTGTAAACCTAGCCCTTGGGGTAACCCCTGCACAAGACTATCAAAGTTCAATTATCACTGAGTTCTTAATACTGGTGGCCTTTTTACATATTTACCTAAGCTTAGAAACCATTTAGATCCTTACCATGGAGTAGTGGTTAGCAAGCTAGTCCTGCTGGACCATTACTACAGCAATGAGCTTAATCCTCACTGGGTGACCCAGAGTTGTGGTCTTGTACCGTACTAGCCTCAACTCTCAAAATATTTAAATTGTCACCATGGGACAGTGATTAGTAAGCTAGTCCCATCAAAAATTACCACCGTAGTGAATTCAGTCCTCACTGAATGCTGACTTATGTGGGTTCAGGCTAAGCTTGGAAAATATTTAATTTTTGCCATGAGGAAGTAGTTAGGAAGCTAGATTAGCAGACTAGTCTAGGAGAGCAGTGCTACTGAGCTGAGTCCAATCCTCACCGAGTGTCTCATGCTTTTAGCATTGTGCTACACTAAGCTAAGTTTAGAAGATACTGATGGTTAGCCAGCTTATCTCACCAGACTATTGCTGATAAAGTAAGTTCGATCCGCACCAAGGGGTTCTGTGATGTAATAGAATCATCAAAAATAGTTTTCTTCAGGTTTTGAAGTTAGTGTGGCTGGCTGACCATCTATGAATCAGTCACATGTACAGGTTACACCAATGGAGTTAAAAGTTTGAAAATGAAGAAATTTACTCCTTGTTATATCCACAAGTACCCCCTTAGTTTTTTAGTGGTGAGTACAATTTAGAATGTAAAGTTTCCTAAATTGGTCCTTTATTTGGTTTCTGGCAGTATTCATGCTTGCTTCCTAAGTTTTTCAGCAGTCACAGCCCAACAAAAGTCGAGAGAAGTTATTCATTCATTGATCATTCTTTTATCAATTTTTTTAACTGATCACCCCTACATGTCATGCTGCTGAAAAACATTGGTCACACAATGGTTTCTATTGAGTGACTGATTAGATCTATGATTTACCTTCATCTTAATTTTTCTGTTGTTTTTTTACGGCAACTTTCATTCAGGATTTGATTTGAATTTCTGTTTCCTAGTTGGCTTCAGTGGCTCAACTGACAGAGCGGCAGGGTGTATACCTGACCTCTCAAGAGGGATGAGAGTTTGACTCTCATCTGAAACTTTTTCATTTTTTCTGATCAGCACCGCTTACTCACTGCCAGAGGGAAATCCACCTGAGTGGAAGATGCAAAAGAATGCGACTGAAAAATTAGGATGAAGGTAAATAGTTGTCAAAAAATTAATAATGGTCCAATTCATTTTTTTAAAGACAGATATACAGATTCCCCCCTTAACATAGGTGTTGGAGTCCAAGAAAGCTATCTGTGTTAGAACCGAGCTGCAAACAATTTAACTATTTTGTAGCTAAATCTAGCAATTATTTAGCTTACTTGATATTCTAGGGTCAATTGGGTCCACCATTTTACCATGTTATAATACAAACCACACTATAACTAAGAGCATAGGCCTGTACTTACATAAAACTACAAAACTACTAAGTTCTATTTTGCCATAGCAAGTCTGATCAAAAAAGGGCATCTACATACTTTTACATGATATTCCTACTGTAATGGATTATCCACCATCCATGCCCCCAGGCTGAGCTTAGTAAGCCCCCTCCCTTAATCTTCCAATGAATAGGATAGAGTGACATTAAGTTATGTTGAATAACTTATCATTGTACAATGTGTCATACAGTAACAAGTCTCAACATTATTACTTCTAATTGTTCATGCGCTTGGAGTCTAATTAAGAAAACAAAATATTGTTTGTAAATTTCAAGATACGAAAAAAAATATTCACAAAAGCACTTGATTTTGTACACCTAAGACACTTCCAATCCCTGACTATAAGCTTAAGCCTACTCAGCCTAATAGTTGATCAGTTACTGCATCCCCAGCATAAACTGTAGTCAAGTAACTGGTCTGGTTAATCACTCATCAGAAACTGTCACATGTCTAACATTTTCTAGCAGCATATCGAGTTGGGGTTGATCAATTGAAAAATAGAAAAAGGTGATTAATGAATGAGTTATTTCTCCCGCTTTCTAATGGACAAGTAAATAAATCTAAAATTTTCCAAAAAACAAGCATGAATAATGCCAAGCACAAATTAAGGGACTAAATTAACGCAAACTTACATTGTAAATTGAACACCCCTCTAAAAACATATATACGTGGGGAGTTTTTTTCCTTTTTCAAAGTTTGATTTTAGACATCATCATCATCATCATCATCATCATCATCAGTCTTTTAACGTCCGTCGTTAGACATAAACCTTCCCCAGGATTTGCCACACTTCTCTATCATGGGCGTTGCAGAGTCAGTACTTCTTGAACTTACCTTGCTCGTCTCTCCATCTAAAATTCTGCTGGCCTCGGTTGCGTGAAGCTACTCAACCATGGACCACCTGCGTTCGATTTTATTCATAAATAGGAGTAAATGTTAAAATTTCCAAACATTCAGCGCAACTGGTCCGGCCTGTATTCACGACACATACATAGACAGGTCCACTTGGAAACTGAAGAAACTTATGTGGACAGTTTTGGTGAGAGTTCTCGTTGACAGTTTCTAATAAAGAAGGAACATGTTTACCCATTGAGCCAACTCCCAAAGAATGTTACTCATTCTGAATTCTGTAAACCAGAAGATAATTAAATAATCCTCTTGTGTAAATTTTTCAATTTACATTCTTCCTCCAGGCAGATAAAAAAAAATGACATTTTGCCAATTCTGATAATTTTCAACAAACAGGATCTTAAATTATATCTTCCACTTAATTGCATCAAAATATGTTCAGCTGTTTCGAAAAATGCCCGCAAGACATGTAACATTAAAAAGACATACTTTCCACACAACATATTGAGATTATATATATATATATATATATATGTGTGTGTGTGTGTGTGTCTCAAAAAATCTATATATATATATATATATGTATATCATGATATAAAAGCTCATGTCACTTTTTTGTCTGTTTGTTTGCTGATTGGTTTCTGTCACTCTGGAGCAAACAGAAAGAGAGGAATGGGTAAAGTAAGGTTCAACTGTGTCTGTATGTTTGTGTCTACATCACCACTTCCGCTACTGCTGTTGTCTTTCTTGTTTCATTGAAATCAAGTCCGCTAAATTGAGGCATCTCTGATTCCTCATAGAACTGACTTTTTTCTCATAATACAATTATATCACTTACACTTTTTGTATACTTTTGTTGCTTTCGTTATCTTTCTTCTCACTGTTCAGAAAATAACATGGTCTAAGTCTTCCCAACACTAGCAATCCTCAGTAAATAATTTCATCCATATTTTGTCACCAGTAGTAGAGCAGTGTATAAGATGTTTAACTTGCAGACCATTACAACTGTTGTGAGTTCAGGATGACACTCAGAAGTGGCCTTACAGCAGACTAAGCTTAGCTTAGTAAATATCCCGAGGAACGTGCATTGATCTTGAGTGACAGCTGAAGAGTAGGGTTTAAGAAACTTGTTTAGCAAACATTTCCAATACAATGATTTTAATCCTCACTGGGTGCCAAGCATTTTTCCCCTGAGCCCTAAGCTGAATTAAGCAAATAACAATATGTAGGGCGTCTGCAGTAGAGTAGCTAATTTCCCGAACCAATTCACTCCGCAAGCATCTGTAGAA
>OY735229.1:42662075-42684575 GCA_963457665.1 Thysanoteuthis rhombus
ACTAAGCGATCAGAGATGGTAGTCACTCTGACTGCTCCCCCTCCCACCTCCTAAAAAAACAATCCTCCTCCTCTTCCTCATCCTCATCCCCGTCCACATCCTCCCCCTCCTCCTCGATAAACGTTGTTGTGCTCAAGGAGTGGGTGGAGGCAGGTGTGGCAGCTCAGCTAGTAAACACAACGAGTGACTCAATCGAGACAAAAAGAATAAAAACAAAACAAATAAATACACGACAGATCAGACGTCAAGAGATTCAACTCCCCCCCCCCCACAACCCAGGAAAATTACGATCAGTCTAGCTCTGGTAATATAAATATTAGATTGTTACAGATGAAATATTTGAATGATAAGATGAAGAATGAAATGACCTAAGAGCATGATACACTAACTATTCAATCGAAATCTGATCTGTTCGAAGCGATAACCCTTTCCCGACGATCCCCTAACGATAATATGCCGTCCCCAAAAAAAGAGATCCCTTAGGTCAACTGGTCAAAAAATTCAGTAAAAGCATCAATTATGGCTTCCTTTTTATTGCACCTTCTGTAATGGATACGATGTTTAAAATGCTTGAAAAGATGATAACCTGTTGGAGAGATGTCAGGTGAATATGAAGGATGCTGCAAAAACCGTATCCTAATTTTCTAAGGCTACGCTCTATTAGCTGAGAGATGTAGGATGTTGGATTTGTCAGGGAGCATTCAATTCAGTACACGTGGAACCTATTTTCTAACGTTTTGGCTTTTCATTAAGATGATGTGATTTAGTCGCTAATGAAGTCAGAAAATTTCCTGGCATTGCTTGGATGGTTGTTCGCTTGTCGTATGACATTACTATGGAAAATTATTCAATATTAAGAACAGGTTTTGTCATCATTCGGAGTTAGATATTGGTATCTATATTTCTAACCTATTGAACCAATACCGAACAGTTCGCACTATTGCAGTGTTAACTAAACATGTTTTATTGGCGTTATTAGCAGCTTGAACAGCATTGTGTTCTAATTTGAGATCGTTTTCGAAAGTTTGTCCAACTTTTTGTGTGAAAGCCATTGCTGATAAGAGATCAAAAAAACCTCCATTAATAACAAATCATAAAACTATTTGCATGGAATTGGTAAAAAAATGTAATTACATGATAAAATCTTTTACTTTTAACACTATTTTTCAGGAAATTAAAATCCGACATTTTAAGTGTAACAACCTAATAGATGCAAGCTTTCCTTAACTATTTATTGAGCTTAGCTTAGTCAGTCATAAGGCCAGATATTCGGCGGGGATCGAACCCACTAAAGAACAGTCTGCAAGCACCATAGAGAATTTAAAAAATATACTCCTTATTATGTCTAAAAACACGTTTCAGAGGATGGATCCAATCAACAATGTAAGTTCATGCTAAATTGGTTTCTGATTTTCTGTCCAGTAGCCTTCGCTTTTTTTTTTATAAATAAGGACGTTTTAGTGATCACCACCAAACAAAAGGTGAGAGACGTTATTTGTTCATTGATCACTCCTTTTTGCGATTTTTTATAATCGATCAACCCCAACACGATATTGAGTGACTCATAATCAGATGATATCTTCTTACTCCTAACTACCGGTGAAGAATCTTTCAGCCCCGTAATGTTTTTGTGGAGGAAGGAAAAAATACGTGGTTTATTCAAAACAGAGTGTATTGTCATTATTATCCTATGAAAAAATTATCAAATTCGAATATCAATAGTATTAATCCATCGATGTCATCTTTAAGATAATGAAGCACTGAGTCGTGCTGTGACAGGAAGTAAAGCCAAGAGTCAAGACGTCACGCTTCCAACCCTACATCCCCTTCATTCTGGACGTTTGCTCGTCCCAATGTAACGCTATAGTCTGTGTATACATTCTATCCGATAGGCTCACAAATTCAGCGAACGATTAACGATTTTATGTTGAAGTCTGATGCCTTGAATGTTTCGAGGATCATACTAGCATCCTCCCCCAATCCCACTGAATAGGATCACTCCAACGACCTCCTCTCAGTCTGAGGAGGAAGATGTGATCCCACAAATACTATTAATACAATGCTTCCTACTACTTCTTTCATAAAAGTGCCATGACCTGAACTGTTACTATGGCGACCAAGACTACCTCTACCTCCACTGCTACTATTGGCCTTGCGACTGCAACTAGTTGGATTATTCGAGGTTTTTTTTGTTTGTTTTGTTTTTTCCTTTCTATATCCCTTTTTTTTTTTTGTAATTGGTCAAATGATGCTGATATGGACAATAATGGTGATGATGACTTCATGATTTTATCTGATACCCTTCCTTCGTGTTGTGAGCTAATTAAGAAGCCGGGGAGGTGGTTGGGATTCGGAAAAATCTAAGCGCGCGAAATGAGGAGGAAGGGAGAGAACTCTGAATTGATTCAAGAAGCGGGAAAAAAAGGTCATGAGTAGTGGCTTAGTGACCAAGAGAAGAATGAATGGGAATAAGCGACGATTGGTTATGTAGAGAAATTGCCACAAAAATATGGAAAAAAAAGGGCAAAAATTGAAAGAGGAAAAAAAAAACGATAATGAAAAATGATTTAATCGACCTAGGGAACGTAGAGTACGCATTAAGTCTCTCCCCACTCTGTGTCTAACTCACACCCTTTCTCTTTCTCTCTGTTTTTTCTCTTCCCTCACTCTCTCTATCTATCTATATATCCATATCTATCTATCTATCTATCTATCTATCTATATATATATATATATATATATATATATATATATATATATATATATATATATATATATATATATATATATATATATATATATATATTTCGTGTTATGGGAAAGCGACCATCAAAGCGATTAGCACACCCAATCTGGTGTAACTATTTTCTGTCCCTGATTTGGAATTTCTATGTACGTAGGCTTTAACATAGATTATTCTCAGGCAATGTCTTGAGTTTGTATCTCAACTGGTGTACATGGCCGTGAAGCATGGTTCGGTGAAAGATCTCTAGCACGACAGTTTGTAAAACAATTTTTACACGTTCAATCATTCACAGCACCTTATCATGAACTTCACAAACTTTTTTTCTCTTTTTGTTGTCAAGTTGCTTTTTTACCTGTTTCTTTCTATCAAGTCAAATCAACATAATAGGTATTTTTTCGACATCCTTAATATATTTATGAAGAAAGTGGGAATAAACCACGAAATATTAACCAGAAGATTTCTAATATGGTCCCCTGGCATCAATCGTCGACAAGTGTCCTTTTTTTTCGAAGCTACTTTCACGCGCTTGTAAATACAAATTTAGCTGGAAGAAAGAGACAACCAGAAATTCGCATCGATTTTGCAATATCTCCCAAGCAAGACGAAGTTTTCAAATCTCCTTCCTTCTGGCACAAACAAGCTCCCATTTTACACATTCCATTCCTTTGTACGCACATTACCTGTCATGGGAAGCCGTGCGGTATTAACAGTGCAGAAGGAAATGGTTTCCAAACCGTCAGCCAAAACTGTCGCCCAAACAGCGTATGTTTCTTCAGTTTTTAAGTGAGCCTGGCCAGTTTGTAGGCTGGTTATCTATCTATTTATTTGCCGTGTTTATTGGCTGTACCAATGAGGCTAGAGGGCTGAAAATTTAAACATTTATTCCTTATCATGTCTAGGGGAAAACTCGTTTTTTCCGTTTTTTTGAAAATACCCCTTAAAAAATAATTCAAATGTTGGGCTCATTTTACGATGTGATTCTATGCGAAATCGGTGTCTTATCTTGTGTCCAACTGCATTCACAATGTCAACCCATTTCCCAATTCTTTTAATTGATCATCCCGAACACGACATATTTCTAAAAGAGACTGATCGGTTCTTATTGAGTAGCTAAACATACCTAGTTATAACTAGTTGTTCATGTAAACTAAAATATTACAGATAGGGTTTATCTGAAAAATATCTGAAAACTTTCATTCACTCTAATGATACTGCTGAAGAGTAAATATTTCTTGTCTAAAATGAATTTACGTTTTCCTATTGGTTCATGCACTTGTCAAGAAACATGCATATATCTATATGTGTATACATGCGCACACAAAGTTGGTGTTCCTAAAGGACGATCATCACGTTCGTCCACCGTGCGAGAAGATGACCATGACTTCTATTCTGGAGGGTTGAGTAACCACTGAATCTGAAGTTGTGACTAGTGCTTGATTTGGATTATAATCGTTGACACTCAATACGAGTATGGCAGCTCCAAGGAAAGCTAACTGTCATGTATCTTCAACGGAGAAGGACCTATTGCACAGTTTGATGCCACTTCGGCAAGATCTTCTGTAAATCGGCTGGAGAGCAATGGTTGTGAGGATCGCAGAACAATCTTGTTTCTGCTCACAGCACCTGATATTCCGTGGCTATTACTCATTTGGATAATGACCAGGCTGGAGATTGCTTAATTCCGTTAATCATACAACGTGATTTGGCCGTATGATTCGGAATATGGGGAGGAGTAAGCATCCCGTCAACCTCACTCTTGCGTTCCTGCCAGCCTGGGTCTAAAAGCAAGATAAAGTCTGGTCGGCTGGAGACAGACTAGAGTGCATTTGATGATTAGGGCGCTCCACAACACGTTGCTGGCCCACTCCTTGTTTTGGAATGAGAGTGGCCCGTGTCTCAGATAGGAGGCCAATTATGGCTAGAGAGTCTAGTCTGGGAAAAGTGTTAGATACATGCTTCTTCCAAGAGCATTAATTTAAACTCAACTCACCAATTCCATTATCTGCGTTGTCGATCGTAGAGACACCACCAGGAAAAAACGAAAAAATTGAATTAAAAAGAAATTTCTCAAATAAGCACTAACACCTTGGAAATAAAAATTTCGACGCTTCCAACTAAAGGAATATAAAAAAAGTAACAAATTCAGAAAACTTATTAACTGTGTTTTTCTAGTGGGTTGTCTATTGCAAAACCTTCAAATAAATTGTCCTCAAAATTGTCAACGTAAGTTTCTTGAATTTTGAAATTGGCATGGCAGGCTGTCTGGCTATCCATGTATTTCAAGTGTGAACCCTATCAATGGAGCTAGAGGCCTGAAAATTTGGACATATACTCCTCATTATGCCTAGAAATAACTTTTTTTTGTATTTTACGAACCCTTCCCCCTATGTTTTTAGTGGAGGGGCTCAATTCACATTCATGCCTGTTTTGTTTTGTTCTGTTTTTTTTTTTTAATTCAGACTTTGTAAGGATCACTGCTCAACAAAAGGTGTTACTCATTCATTGATCCCTCCTTTTCCCAAATATTAATTGATCTTCCCCAACACAGTATACTAACTGATAGACTTTGGTAACGTGACAGTTTCTTTTGATTGACTTTTGATTGTTTCTTTCTTCTCTCTCTATGGACCATGTTGAAAGTTCACATGGCAGAATAAAATTAACCATGAAAAAATAGCATGTTCCCTAGCTAAGATAGTCACCTAATCTCTCCCTGACGCAATTGCTCAGGGAGTTAAATCATTTTGAATGCTGATTAAGAAGTAGACCCCCCCCCTTAATAGCAAGTTTTTGTAGCACAATCTTCGTTAACCCTAAAAAGTTTTTTTTCACTTCTTACACGACTAACTTCAGACGATTGAGAATGCTTTTCCAAAAATGTAAGATATTTTCAAAACATTTCCAGTCATCGCCGTTAGTTCTAAACGGAGTTATTTCCCTTCGATATTCAATCTTGCCCGTTAGCAGAAAATAAATTAACGATTTAATTAGCATAATTAGCGATAATTCACCGATGAAACCTAATCAATGGCTTATTAAGAATTGGTCATAAATCAGCTTTTAAGGTATTCATTATATTCGGTGCTCATTTTCAGGACACATTAAAAATCGCGAGCTCTATAGACGGAGTCTGAGTAATTGTATTACATATATAAATAAATAAATTGCTTCCAAGTGTGAAAAAAGAAGTTCACGTCTGAACAGATCCGCTAACGGCAGATTGTTCACATAAACCGACACACTTCCTTTCTCTTCTATCGTTGTTGAAACTGTTTTCAATTCATCCGCAAATATATTACAGACGCCTGTGTTGAAGGTGCATGGTGGTTGTGTGTGAAACGCCACGGAGAATAGATTTCGGCGGGCCGAGTTCAAACTCCGACTGAGTTAGATTGTTTTCACTTCTCACTATCGTCCTAGGGATATGCTTGCGTACATCCCCTTCGATGGCAGTCCATGAGGATATGCTTGAATACACTTCCCCCTACTGCAATAGCGAAGGGTGAAGTGAATGATATTTCTCTGGATGTTTGTCGTCTCTAAATGTAATTCAATATCGCGAATGGATCGAGTAAGTAATGTGACTTGTGGAGCCGAAGAAGAGACGCCTGAAGCCGTAGCCAGCGTAAGAATACGAATTACATCATTTGAAAGGCAAAATTTTTAGTACCTATTTTACAGGTCGGTGAATATTGGCGGATATAACGACGAAATGAAAATAAATCCTTAATTACAAAATTTATCTGTAATGATAGTTGACGATTTGCAAAGAAACAGCCTGGAAACATTGGTGTTCATTCTTTCATTTCATTGGTTGATTTATCATTAATATAAACCTACTTTATGTACAAATATCTAACGCCTATAGTTGGTCTGTGAGTTCTACTTGGAAATTGGCGCAATCTATTCAATCCTTTATATTCCTCTACTGGTGAAATCTGAACAGATTTCTATCCATGTGTCTGTTTGTCTATCCATCTATCTCAACATGTTCATATTCATCTGCCTATCTATCTCAACGTGTTCATATTCATCTATCTATATGTTCATAACTATCTATCTGTTCACATCTCTCTCTCTCTCTCTCTCTCTCTCTCTCTCTCTCTCTCTCTTTATTTCTGTCTATTTGATAAATGGTCCGACAGAATGAATTATAAATTGCGTTATACTGTACTGAAGCTTATCTGAAATGATTACCAGTCGTTACAAGGTTGATATTTCATTCGATTTAGACAAATGTAAATAGAATAAACAATAAAAGAAAATGGAACTGCTGCAGGAATCGAACCTACCAGTGATTGGGTAGCCGTTTCAAAGTATTTACCTTGTGCTAAACAACCTGCTTACAAGGCAAGGGCCGAATAACTACTTCCAACCCTAGTTCTCATCTCGTTCATTCTCGCTCTTTTTTCGTCTCTTTCAACGCAACAGTATGTATTTAAGAAATGGACATTTTATTTATATTACCTATTGATTAATTTATCTATCTACCTACCTATCTACCTATCTATCTGATTACCTATCTTCTATCGACCAATCTAACATGTTCACGTCTATCTATTGAGCTAGCAAGCTAGCTGGATATATATATATATATATATATATATATATATATATATATATATATATATATATATATATATATATATATATATATATATATATATATGCATGTATATACATATATATATATATACATGCATATATATATATATATATATATACATGCATATATATATATATATATATATATATACATGCATATATATATATATATATATACATGCATATATATATATATATATATATATATATATGCGTGTATATATATATATATATATATATATATATACATGCATTTATATATATATATATATATATATATATATATATATATATATATATATATATATATATATATATGCGTATATATATATATATATATATATATATATCAGCTGGTTTTATATATTTCTTGACGTTAGCAAATAAACCTCTGGTTATGTTTCCTCCCACTAGCTATGTTTTACTTGTTCGGGTTTTTGTTCTGAATGTAAGTTTGAGAATATCTGCCTCAGGTGGAGCGACAAAAAAACGTAATTGAGAGTTATCGCCCTTGTAACTTGTTTTTTTAATCGAATATGGAATCTTGTAAAGAAACAGCCTGAGGGCATCGGTGTTTATTCATTCATTTCATTGATTTATTTATGTATTCAACATCCTAGCGTACCACCCACGAACATACACCCGTGCATACACGTACATGCACATGCACACATGCACACACACACACGTATATGTACAAACACGCGCGCGCGCATACAAATGCATGTAAAGACTCTATATCAGAATGTATACACAATCCATGACATAGATATCATTATACATAATCTCACTCTCTCTCTTTAACTTTCTCTCCCTCTCTCTCTCTCTCTCTCTCTCTCTCTCTCTCTCTATATATATATATATATACATATATATATATATATATATATATATATATATATATATATATATGTGTGTGTGTGTGTGTGTGCACGTGTATGTGTATGTGTTTGTGATGAACAAAAATGTTGATGATTTCAAAAATACCATTTCATTTTAAGATAATTTTAAACAAAATAGAGAAGTTGGATTTTGAAATCAAATTGTTTTCATTAGATTAAAAAAGTGCTCAATATTTCAATCATATTATATAGAGGTATATACTGGATCTCTCCCATATTTTATATATATGTATATACACACACACACACACACACACACACGTATATACACATATATATATATATATATATATATATATGTGTGTGTGTGTGTGTGTGTGTGTGTGTAGACAGACGGACAGATGGACAGAGAGGAGAGGGAGAGGGATAGAGAGACAGGATGGGAGTGTGTGTGTGTGTTATAAGATTAGAGAGAGATTAAGAGAGCGGAAAATATCTATTCCATATATTATTATTATTATTATTATCATTATTATTATTATTATTATTATTATTATTATTCAGGCATAGATATATTCATATATACACATTAAATCAGGTTTGATAGATTATATTCATTTATTCTTTTTACGATTAAAAAAGTGTTTGTCCATCTTCTCGCACTCAGTGTATTATAGCCATGATTTTAACTGATATATCTCTAAAATGCAAAGAAATAAGTGATTTGCAAAGGTTTCTTCAATTTCCAACCTGGTCTTGCTGGCTGGCTGATTGATTGACTGTATATGTATTCCATGTACTGGTCACAATAATGGAACGAGAGGGCTGAAAAATGAATCGTTTACTCCGTATTTTGTCAACGAAAAACTTTTTTGAAAATTCCATCCTTAAAAAGGTGTTTATTGGGAGTTCAGTTTACAAAGTAAGTTTCTGCTAAATTGACCCCTTACTTTGAAAATTTAGAATTTTTTCCAATAACCTCTGCACAAAAAGGCGAGAGAAGTAACTTATCCATCGATCATACTCTTTTCCAATATTTTAGTTGATCACCACTAGAATTGCATTCTGCCAAAAGATGTTGGTCACGTGACGGTTTTCTAATGTGTGACTAACCAGAACTGTTTATTCATATATCATTTATCTACGTATCTATCAAATTTACTTTGCAAAAGTGTGTGCCCACTTTTTTACTCTGAAACGGTACATTAAAACCCGAAGTATCGCATGAAAGTATTCCTGAAAAGGCGATACCTTAAAGAATTCATTAGGCAAGAATATGCTGTAAGCGTAATAGAAAGCCATTTTATTTCTGACTTAAAAATAAAATAAAATAAAACTCTTCTTGGAGAATTCGATTGCGTTATATTATGCTGGATGTGTTTTCATCAACAACAATTACTGGCCATTTATAGCCACTTTTCAGCCCTAAAAGCACCGTGCATTCCATAAGTGCGAAATAAAAAATCACCACCGACGTTATTTGGATACTGTCAACAAAAATTGTCAGCGTCAACCCCGTCAACAATTATACAGGTTTCTTCAGTTTTCAAGTTGGTCTGGCTAGCTGGCTATCTATGCAAGTATATGTCACGTACAGGCAACTGAAAATTTCAACATTTACTCCTTATTATGTCTATGTTTTCATTCTTTAAACCACCCCTAACCTAAATAGGGTTTTAGTTGGGGATGGGGCTCGATTCACGATGTAATTTCTTGCTAAACTAGCCCCTCAGTTTTTCAATTTTTTAAACGGGTCACCCCCAACACAGCATGCTGCTAAAAGACGTAGGTCATATGACGGTTTCTATTGAGTGTCTAACCAGACCTGTCATTTTTTCTCTTTTCGAATTTCCGATCCTGAAAATAGTCCGGCAACGGAAAATGCCAGTCGACCTTTTCAGAAAATATTCATTTATTAATTGTTCTTTAACTGTTATGCAAATGCTTCTACTCATTTCAATCTGCAGAATTCTCGTGAATTCGAATTGGCGTTCTGCTAAATTTACCAGACCCCGGCGTAAGCGGCCATTTTATTATTCTAATTAATTAATTGCATTATTTTTGGTATTAATCAAAACGTCTTGATTCCGTACCAGACAAACGAAAATGGCTCTCGGGATCATAATTAATTTTATTTTATCGGATTTACTTCGAAAACAGAGGATAAATATGTGGTGAAATTGAATATGCTAGTGCTTCTTGAACTAGTGAACGATTCTCCCAAGGGTACATGGAATTATTTCAGGGGTGAATGAAACTTCAGGGGTAGAGGAAAGATGGATAAAATACGAATGGTGAAAGACATAATTTACTCAGATATTAATGTTGTTTTTGTTTTTTTTAATTCTTAAGAAAGTAATTTGTTGATAGTAACATAAAATAAGCGAGTATCATTTCTTAAAAAGATAATTCTTTGTTTTAAGACTGTTGTCTTCTTGTGAACTGCAAGAAAATTCTAATATTTTGTGAGTTAATGCTCGTGTTAATTTCTTAGTTTTAACGAGAGAAAGAAATAAATAGAGGCAAGGAAAACTGTTTCCTCTCACTGTACAATTCTGATAATTAATGATGTGGTTCCATTTGATATCTGTCACACTTTGAGAGATGAGATAAGATAGGGAAAATTCACAACTAGATTCCAGACAAAATACATTACGGACAATTTCGTTCAAAATTAAAAAGTGGTGTTAGCTAATTCGCATAAATTCAATCTCTGGCATCTATCATGAATACTAAAGATACTAAATTCCAATATTTTTTTAGTTATCTCTATACATTCGAATAATTCACTGACGATATAATGTTTTAGAAAATTAATTCAAAATATTGCACGTCTAAAATTTAGAATCAAAGGTTATATAAAAAGCCTTAGATGTGAAACTGCTGAAATCAAGGGAGGTAATTCAAAAGGCAACTACAACCAGTATTGCCATTTTAGATGTTTGCGTTTGTGTCTTGATACCAGATATTGCTACCTAGATTATTTTAAACTAAAACATATCTTTCAGGAATAAGATAATTGATACTAATTATTATTCATTTAAATTGTGTATGTAATCATTTTAGACTGCACCGATACTCTCACTCTGTGCTTAGATATCTATCCATCTCCCAAACAATCCGTTCTTCAAACACGTCAGATAGATTTCATTGAGTCAACCATTCTTGCACCTCTGAGACAATACAGCCTTATTTGCAGACAAGAAATCTACACACTCACACTTACACACAGCTGGATATTCAACCATAGTGAGAATATTTCTCCCTTTTTCTTTCTTTCTTTCTCATCTGAGCTTCATACAGTCTCAATCAATGTACCGATTAGCCTATCATTACATATACATATATATATATATATATATATATATATATATATATATATATATATATATATATATAAATATATATATATATATATATATATATATATATATATATATATATATGCACAGAAGTACTTACCTGACAGTTCAACAGACGCAGATTACGGGATCGATATAAATTCACAGACCGAGTGATCAAAGCCAGAGGCATTGACCAGTGGAGGGCGTAACGATGGCCCACTGACCGAGCACTTTGCAGCTAAAAATATCGTTGGTTACTCAGTCGACGTTGGAGGAACAAGGCATTTCCGGTTTCCGACATTCTTAACAATTACGTTTATAATTGCAGCCATCGTGTTGTGGTTGATGAAAAGGGGGCTGAAATGGAAAGTTAAGAATGTCTGCTATGTATATGATTGAGTTGGTTCTGAAAGTGAGAAGAGACTAGGGAATATATGCGTAGACATATGTGTGTGTGTGTGTGTGTATATATATATATATATATATATATATATATATATATATATATATATATATATATATATATATGTAGATAGATACATAGATAGATACATGGATAGATAAAGATAGATGGATAGAAGAAGGAAGTAACAAAAGAAAGAAGGAAAGTAATTGACCAAGCCAAATAACTAAATAGATAGATAGGAATTGGCTCAAAGCAGACAGGCTGACAAATAGATACATAGAAAGTAATGTAGTTATATAAATCCATAGATAGATCGATAGAAAGAATGGGAGAAATAATGAGAGAAACGAAGGAAGAAAGAAAAAAGAAAGAAAGAAAGAAAGAGATAAACGAAGAAAGAAAGAAGGAAAGAAAGAAATATACAACCAACTAGCTACTTAATCGACTTAAACCAGCGGCAAACAGATAGATAGATGGATGGACACCTGCTGTTATGCAATGGCCAGTACTTTAGTCTATCGTGTTTGTTTGATGTCAGTGTATGGTCAAAAGTTTTGACTGTGTGTTGGATTGCACTTTGTGAATTGTAAATATCAACTCACTTAGGTAAATGTATTTAAGTGAACTAAGATGAGTTGATACAGAGATAAGTATATACATATATAAACACATACATATAAATGGGGTGAATTTAGTTCGTCATTCTTCTCATAATTACAGGTGTCAGCTAAATAACTTCTTGATCTCCTTTTTTATTATAATTATCTACAGATACAGTTTATGTATATAGATATATATACAGAGAGGGAGACAGAGAGAAATAGAGAGAGAGAGAGAGTTTGTGTGTGTGTGTGTGAGAGAGAGAGAGAGAAAGAGAGAGAAACAATATATACATAATTGCTGGTGTAAGGATAGATAGATGGATTTCAGTATTGGAGTAAGAAGGGAAGGAAGGAAGAAAATGAATGAAATTGGATCACTAGCGAAAGAGAGGAAAGAAAAAAAGGAAAGAAGGGGAGAAATAAATAAAAAAAGAAAGAGATCAACGAATTAGTCGACAGAATGAAGGAAAAACAAACAAGTTCCAACAAATAAACTAATGAGCAAGGAAAAGAAGGTTGAGGGGAAAAAAATCCAATGCCAGAATGAATGAATCTATAAACAAAAATGTTGTATTGAAGTGGATCCATTAATGGGATCCAAAAGAGTCCTGGCCGATACAAAGAGCTTAAAATCTGCCGAAAGTGGCCAGTCGACTACACATCCGGAAAACCAATTCAGATATGACGTCATTACTATTCATTATGTTCCAACACTGACACAATGTATACGTAATGCAATGTGCATGCGTACTTGCGTGCGGGCTTGTTGTATATGTGGATGTGTGTGCTCTGAAATTCGTACAAATCATATTTACATCACTGATATCTAATGGGAAAGACTATCTTTATACAAATAAACATGACACTAATCAGTGCTTGAATGCTTACTGACGTGATTAGTGCAATGGAGGACTGCACATTCTCTTGAATGTTCATTTATTTGCCCCCAAATATTGCTCAGTTCTCTGCAGCCAATGTTGCAAAGGTGTCAGGACCACCCACAACCTCTCACTCAAGAGCAATGGTGAGGTGCTGCTCTGGATATGGGGTCGCCAGGGACCAAGCGCATGTCTGCTCATGTACAGAAAGGAATGTCTTATCAGTCTGGATGCATGTATACCCCCTCTCACCATCTCCCTCTGTCTCTTACTATACACACACACACACACACACACACACACACACATATATATATATATATATATATATATATATATATATATATATATATATATATATCACTATCTATCAATATAATGGATAGTGTGACTTTTTCTGGTGGTTTTTCCATCCGTAGACTATCAACAACTTATAAGAAAGTGTAGTATTAGAATGCAAAGGATTACAGCATCCAGCATATATATATATATATATATATATATATATATATATATATATATATATATATATATATATATATATATAAGAAAAGAAAATCATCCTAAAGAAACTCAAATAGAGCTAGTTTGTACGTATACTAGTTCTATTTTGATTTACAGGAGATGGTTTTCATTATATATATATATATATATATATATATATATATATATATATATATATATATATATATATATATATATATATGTATATATATATGGATTCACATTTACATCTGAATATGTTTATTGCTGGAAATCTAGAAATACTCTCAACTGACAAGCCTTGTTCGTTCACTCAATTTATTTTACTTCAATCAATAAATGAATTAAATTAAGCCGAACCGCCAAATAAATAAATAGAAAATAAAACTCGGAAAAGCAATGATATAAACCGTAAAAACAAACGCTTTTTATTTTCAAAGCCAGATCCGTGAAATTTTTAGTCGATGGCAATCTTTCGAGATTGCAAAATTCATTCCTTATTCTTTTTTCATTGATCTGATTTATTTTTTTGCTCTCATAAGATATTTTTATTTGAATATACGTACATACTTTAACGGATGAGGATTTTTATGATAATAAATAATATAAATTCTACATTAAAATATGCGATGTGTTGATTCTAATTTCTCTCTTTCTAAAATGGTGTGTCTATTAACGTATGCGTGTTGATGTGGGTCGAAATGCCTGCCGAATAACAAGAAAGGTTGAGAAAGGCAATGTGGATCGGGAAGAAATACATTGATATTAAATTTTTGAAAGATGTCGACAAGATGTGAGCAAGATGTGCATGTTCATGTTAGTTTATGTGTGTATGTGTGCGTACGTATTACAAATACTATTTATATTGTTACATAGATGTAATATATTTTACCATGAATAACCTGCATTCATCGCAAAAATTTTGACTCTAGGTTGAAATTCATGGTAGGTCGTCAGGAAATTGCTCGGCTTCCTTTGCTATTGTTGCAGACATCAGAATGCGCATCTGGCCTGTCTATTCTGTTCATAATGCATATGGGAGGTGCTGCTTCGTAACGGATCCCAGAGCTCCGGGTTTCCATAGGATATTGGTTTCTAAACTATTGGCACTAAAAACTCTTTTTGTTTATGTTTTGTTTTGTTTTGTTTTTTTTGCTTTGGGCTGTATACCATCCAAGGGACATAACTCTTGCTCGCTCACCTGATCGATTTTAGATTATGGAAGAGTAGCCATAACATATTTGATTTCAGTAATGCATTCATTAACTCGAGACCAAAGTCAGCACTTTCATTGTAATTTTCATTGCATTTCTACAATAAAATGATTTTAAATTCATTTCGTTAATGAAACGACAGCAAGTCCCCCTAAGTCTCCATTCCTCCTTTCCACATCCTCAAAGTCCGTAGCTGTGCTGTGGTTTGCAATTTCACGCCAGTTGTCTGGTGGTTATCGCTGAAGCCAGAGTGACAATTAGTTTCCTCGGGTCTCCAGCCCTACCATAACGCCGTCACATATCTTAGCAGCGCTGTGGTTTGTACTGTCCCCACCGTGTCTTTTTCATTTTGACAGTTTGGCAATAGCTAACAACAGGAGGTCGTCGATCTCATATTCATGCAGACCCCAGTAGTGCTGGGGGCCGTATATCGACCCTATTCTGTCAGTAATTCCCAAATTCTGATTTTCAATGAATAACATACAGATCAAATGCCGAAACTTTACTACAGGTTTCATGAACAACGATTTCCGTATTGTATGGCTTCAAATTTGACTCAATAATGGCTTGGGGTATCCACCACATCGGAAAATGAAATAGTTTAATAATGTTTTATAGATTCCTGTGCATTAAGCTTTATGATGATTTGAATTTCGATAGATATATCCGACAAGATGATCTCAACAGTGACAGTGTGGAAGAACATGAATTGTTCGTTAAATAAAAAAATGAGTTAACATGTTTTACAGGTTTCACCTTCGTCAGAGAAAAGGAGATGTTTTCTTTTATTTTGAGTCTTATCCTGACAAATTGTTTATTTCACTAATAATTCTTGTTCATCGACGTTTGCACTGGTGATATTGTTATGTTTTCGTGAAATGTTTTTGCCTTTGTAATGCTTTTTTTAGTTATAACTATGCCAAAATACTTAACTATCTTTATTTTCTTTTGTAGGTAAGTACTGATTTCATATATCTCCTGAATAGTGGTAAGGCAAATTTTCCTTCATTCAACTGAGAATTCTCTTCATGAAGAATCTTTTCTATCAGAATTCTTGAATTTTTACCTCACAATTTATAATATACGCCGCTTTTCCTGGCTAGTAAGACGCAATTTTTTTCTTGAAAAATATTTGATAAAAAATCCTGAATGGAATAATCTAGGTGTGAGACAAAAGAAAATGACGTGACTTGGACTTTTTTAGTCCGGTAAGCTACTTTAATAAAATATTTTCTGAAAGATGCCTAGCTAATTATAGGATGCATCTATTTGTTGCGTCTTACCAGCCGGAAAATGCAGTATATGTATGTATGCGTGCATGTGTGAAACTATCAAGTTATAGTCCTTCTATGGACTAAGACGAAACAAAATATGCCATAGAATGTATGTGTCAAATTTAAATGTGTAACTATTGTTCGAATAGTCATATAAAATCTTGAGAAATTTATTGGCAATTTCAAAGAAATATTCAGAAATATTCACACAAATGTCAACTATTAAAGAAATCTAATGAAATAAAATCTCCAAAATGTCACATTTTATTCAACAATTAAAAACAAATGTCACATATAATCCTCAAAAGGTCGAATTTATTGTAACATTTTTTTTTAAATAGCCATTTGAATTCTCCAGGTATTGCATGTTGTTGGAAGGATTTTAAAAAGATATTCAATATAAAATATTCTTTGCATTTTATTTATCTATGGTAAGCAGTAAAATAATTCGCTGATCTTATTCCTGAGTTTATGCAACGTTTTTACGTATATTATCCATTTTCAAGGATTAATGTCCGTTAAATAACTTGGTCACCCCATCCTGAAGGTCCTGACCCCCTAACTTCATTGCATACATTTTACAGCTAAGACTTGGTAAATAGTATGTAAATGTCAATTTCTAAAATCTTATGGCCACTTTTTACCTTCATTTTGATTTATTACTTTTTATCGCAAGTCTTACTCAGACCGATTTCTCATCGGCAGTTTACTCAATTCCGAAGGGAAATTAGCCTGAGTTAAATGTGTCGATAAAAATAAACAAATAAATTGAGACGAGGGTAAAAAGTAGACATACAATTTTGAAATGTTTACTTGAAACACTTCATCTAATATAATTTTTTTTTTAAATTGTATATTACTGGTTCAAAATAATGAACATCGGTGGATAAGCAAAGCACCAAAATAATGAACAAGAAACAAAATGTTCAGATATCATCAATATTTCATTCATTGCGTGAATATCGTTTTGAATCTGTGATTGCAATCGTAAAATATAATCGTATATAGGATTCAATTTAACTGATATTTCGTTTTCCTATTTGAAAAATTATTTGAAAAAATAATCGTATATTTTCTGATAACGTTATTTGGACCTTCTCCAAGCTTTGATTACCTCAAACGATGAATCTGAAAAAGTGTAAGTTTAGTCTCTGAAGATGAGTTTTCAATGTTTTTGCTATCACTCTCGCATTTGTTTTAAATCAGAAACAATACGTCTGTTGCATTGTAACGCACAAAACATGTCCCGCTATGCTTTTGTTCATATCTATGAATGTAAACTAAATACACCTTTCAAATACACTTGGTGTATGTAAACCAAAAGTATGAACTCATAAAATGGTATGATTTATATGTTTCTCATCTCGAAAAGGTGGAAGTAAAACATTTCAAATTGTAGCAATGATCAGGAACGATCTTATAGAAATTTTAAATTGTATTGCGAAAATCTAAATCTTCTTTGAAGTTTTCATTTTGGTTCCAGTTGCGAGAAAAACGCATTAAAAAAAACTTAGTGGTAAAATTGAAAAATTATTTCCACCTACTTGAGGTAAGTTTTGATGCCAGCATTGGTCATCCAAAATGATTCCAATTACGCCCTGATTGATGTCTCTCGACAAATATGTCAAACCTGGTAATTGAAAATCTTCAAAAACTATTGTTCCCATTGTAGAAATGGGATTTCACAACAGAATATTTAATTTAATGATTTTCCAGCTGACATATCGTTCCTTACTAGGAAAAATGTGAAAAATGTTCTCCACAGATTACTATTAACCAGTTCAAAGTTCAAGTGGATGTTCAGTCACCCTCTCCCCCCACCTGATATATAATGGGAGCGCTCTTGAACTTACGAAATTCACATAAGACAGCTAAATTATGGATTATCAAAAAAGAGACCTCATGTTGACCACCATAGCATCAGCATATTTCTAACAGTGAAATAGTTTCATATGCTGATATATATATATATATATATATATATATATATATATATATATATATATATATATATATATATATATATATATATATATATATACATAAAAATCTGGACAATATATTCCAGTTACATTGGGACAATTCCCAGACTGTTTATCATGAATGAATATTATCAATATGTATATATCTTTATATGTGTGTTTTGGAAATTACTACATTACATTCATATATATATATATATACATATATATATATATATATATATATATATATATATATATATATATATATATATATATGAAAATACTTGTGAGTTAAAATATATCTATATCTATCAATATGATTGATATCTATTCTAAAATGCTAGCATAGAAATATGTATATGTATGCATACGTATATCCATATATCTGAATGTATGTGTTCATCCGAGTTACTGTTATATGTTAGTGTTTTGTTTTTTCTTCCATTTTTACAAGAGTTGTTGCCCTTTAAAAAATTCTCCCCGCACAAATGGATTGAATGAATTCATTAGATTATTGAAATATTTATATTCGTCTATTCTGGAAACGAAATACTGTAAGGTGTTATCTAATATCCAAAATATGATTTTGAAAATAACTGATATTGACTTTACATTCTTCGGGATCTGGGGAGAAATTATCGAAACATAAAACGCCGGAGCTGGTTAAATCTTAGGTATTTCCTTTTTTTTAGCCAAGGATTAGTGTCAAACTACGACTACTATTTCCATCTGATTAGAACAAGGACAACAACAATGACCCTCACCAAAATTAAAGCCCTCCAATGCAACTAAAGAGGGTGGAATTTGACATGCAGCCATATTCCAACCCCACTGGAAGATTAACAAGGGAAAATCGGGTTGTCCCCATTCCCTTTTTCGATAGGCAACCTTATTTCTTTAGAGTTTATATCTAGAATAGCCTCAAATTATATCTAGATTTTCATGCCATTTATCTACAAAGCTATCCAAGTATCATTCCCCTCCACTGGCGAAATTTAAAGATCTTTTCCAGAACTCAGAAGCCAAGTCATTTGAAAAAGAGTTTGGCCCTTAAGCAACCAGTCTCTCAGGTACATATATATTGATACCTCAAAATCATTGCTCATTCGAAATCCATCCATTCCAACTAATCCAATTTTTGTAGGGAGTAAAGTGTTCATCCACCATTGGAGTATAAACAGTCGGTGTCGAAGTCTCCGTTTATCTCGAATACGTCAGCCAAATGTTCGTTTTAAGTCTCAAGACTGGTTGAGACCTATACTTTATTTTTAAGATTTTTAAGATTTCAAGAGCAATCCCATAGCAAGATCCAAGTCTACCGATATATATATATATATATATATATATATATAAGCGATGGTTTCAATCCTGCCTCGTGGTACTGGATGGAAAAATGGATAGTTAATAGCCACATTGAAGAGATGTAATACAATGAAACAGCTTTCTGTGGATGACACCGTTATGTATATACATATACACACACACACACACATATATATATATATATATATATATATATATATATATATATATATATATATATATATATATATATATATACAACTGAACCAAACAGCTTAGAGTATACTCAGTTCGAGAAATTCGTATTAATGAAGCGTTTTCCATCCTTTTTTCACATACCATTTGTAGGACATCCTGCTTGTGTCGTGCTAAAAATTACCCTATCAGAGCAGACAAGCATCTTTTTACAGAAACCATCTATTAAGCTCTCTGTAAGGAATGAACATGTATTCAAATGCAACTGATGGCACATTGTAGACAAACTATGTACAACAAAAGAGGGGTCTTTGACTATGAAAAAAGTTACTCTCTCTAACATCTAGTTTCCACCGTCTCCTCCAAATTAGTCCTTTAGGCGACCTCACAAATAATAGCGACAAAAAATCCGTACTATATTGGGCTCGCGTGTCCTGTTTAAAACCCACTTCGTTAATAAGCCTTGCTTAGTGTAACACAAGGCTGATCATGAGAAAAAATAGATATATGAAGAATGTGTTGGGTCTATTTTCCGTCTGAGATAGGCCTTTATGTCTGCTTGCTCTGAGGATCAGCACCGGACATTAAAACCTACATCCAGGATCGAACATCTATTTCAAATACCATAGAGCAAACCACGCTGTATTTGCAATAGTTTGTTTTATCTTTTCTTGGATTTGAACTTTTAAGTTGTTGTACAATAATTGTATGTTCACATCATACAGATTAATGGTAATAGTCAGGGATTTGCAAATGTGATTCTAAGTGTAATTCGTTAATATTTGAGATTTTTTTTATCGCCTAACAGTAATGGTATCTATACCAAAACTTGGACTAATTTTCTGGTGAGATTTCAAGTTAGGACTCGATGCTATTCAAGATGCTAAAACGCCAACAAAGCATTTTAAACGAACACTACCGCAATGCAAACTGTTCAGCGTTCGTTCAAAAGGTCTGGTAATATGAAAACCAATAATATGCGACGAAGGGAGAGCAAATGATCTGCTCAAATAACTATCAACCTACAGTGGTTTTCTTCTTCTTCTTCTTCTTCTTCTTCTTCTTCTTCTTCTTCTTCTTCTTCTTCTTCTTCTTCTTCTTCTTCTTCTTCTTCCATACTGCTATTTCTTCTTCTTAATACTATTAATTCCTTCTTAACTTCTTGATGTATTTCTCCCTCCTCTTCTTGATTACTCTGTCCTGAATTCCTAGTTTCCATCTCTCTCTCTCTCTCTCTCTCTCTCTCTCTCTCTCTCTCTCTCTCTCTCTCTCTCTCTCTCTCTCTTTTTCGCTTCCATCCTACTGACTTTCCATCTCTCTCTTCAACGTCACATTTCTTCGTCTTCAAGGCCTTTAACAAACTGCAAAGGATCAAATTGACTTCCGCCACCGACAGGAAGTGCAACGGTAACGCGCCTTTGGTTATCTTTTAACAAAATGGCTTCCGGTTGCAAGATCCGATTACGCAGTTCTTCAATTTGTCAGCCAATATGAAGCGTACGAAACATGTCTCAGTAAATTGGAACGGTTTAGGGCTTTTTTTTTTTCAAACAGTTTTATTTCAACCTTCAATCTCTTAAACAACTTCCATTTAAAGATCCTCTATTATCAATGAGTTATCTCCCTTTTTCTCACTCTTCCTCTCCCCGTGCATCCAATTTATCCAGCCTGCTAATATGGTTCTATTCTTCTCTATCTATTCTGTTCACACACACACACACACACACACACACACACTCACATACACACTCATATATATATATATATATATATATATATATATATATATATATATATATATATATATATATATATATATATATATATAGTGAAGAAGAGAGGAAGTATATTAATACATATATTTTAAAACAACAGCCTTTTACTCAACAATCTTAATAATTCAGGAATGTTATCTGTAAAGCATTGTCAACCATTAATAATTTTCGACTTACGTTCCTTTTATTCACTTTTCATCGCAACCATTTAGACGTCACTCTATAGCAGTGAATAAAAAGTGCAGATCAGAAATCAGATACCTCACTTGGGAGAGCAGTTGCCGTTCAGGCTTCCTTAGGTAAAGGGATCTGAGTTCAAATCTCACCGAGAGCTTTTTCTTTACTTCCGATCGGCACTTTTTACTCACTGCCCAAGATTGTCAGCTTTCTCTTATGTTTCCTTCTTATCCACACTTCTTTTTTTTCTTTTTCTCTTTCTTGATTACCCTGAACTCTTCCCCTTTCTTTTCTCTTGTTTTCACTCATGCCGACCTTAAATCCCTCTCACACACATCCTCATTTTGGTCCGCACAAACAGACGAACAGAAATTATGCTCTATTTCTCAATCGGCTTTCTCCTGATTGCTGTACACCTTTCGATTTTTCCCTCCCCTCAAATCTCAACCAGACCGCCCCCCTTTTAGATAAATATCGGAGAAATCTAAACAGACATCATCTTTTATTTTTATTTTTGTTTTTTGTCTCCTAATTCTTATTGTATCCCTTTCCTACTTTTTCCCTTGGAATTTTCAACCGTTTCATACTTCATATACATCAATTTCATATCTCTCTCCCTCTCCCTCTCCCTCTCTCTTCCTCTTTCTCTCTCTCTCTCTCTCTCTCTCTCTCTCTCTCTCTATATATATATAT
>OY735229.1:42687075-42694575 GCA_963457665.1 Thysanoteuthis rhombus
TTCCCTGAGTGGCCTCTTATTTATCTGTAGTTTCCACTTCTATCCTTAAAGTGACTACAATGCTAACATTTTTTTATGTTTTAAGTACTAAACATAATTACACGTATACATAAATCATGTGATCTGATTACCCATTTTACTTATATTCAGCCACGTGTAAAACTTTTGAACACATTAGTATGAGTTTATTAGGTCTAGCCACACCGTTCAATATAGCAAGCTGGTCCTTCATCGTGTATCTTATACTTGGACTATTTCCCCAGTTTATGCCGTTATTTCTTTCACAACGTTTTGGTCGTGTACCCTGTGGTCTTCTTCTGGACCGTTGCAAAGGAAATAAGTGGCATAGACTATAAAGATACTCCAACTATAACACACACCATAATTGAAGGATCCCTTTTTAACAAAACTTCAGATAAGTTCTCCACAGGTTATTGTAGTTATTCAACGATTAAAAAGCTTGATAAGGACATTGTCGATCCTCAGGTAACTGACATCATCAAATAACAATCATTTATACTTTTTTTAAAATCAATTCCTGTGATAGATTTAGAATTACGTCATCGGTGTTCACGAGTACGTTATTCTGGATAAATTGTTTTTTTAAGATATAATTCATGTAATTTATAGTTTCTCCTCTAGCGATACCCGTTATACGCGATTTCCCTTTTTCAGTGACCCACCTTTCCTGGAGTTTACCTTCCAGACCTCCCCTCGTATCTGCTGTCTCTTTCCTATTGCCTGTCTCTGGGTTGTCTCTTTCAGTAGGGACGTGGACAAAATAAGAATTCCGTTCTTATTTCATCTCAGTTTTCACTGAAAGACATTTCAAAGAATGAAATTATTCGTAAGGAGGAATCTCAGCTAAAGCAAGAAATGTCGTTGATCCGAATTCTCCTCCCAGCAACTGTAGAAGCTAATTGTCCTTGACATATGATACCATCTTAGAGTAAGCAGCGTTGCACTTTTTTTTTTACTGAAAAGATTTTAATAAGAAAAGCAAGTCGCCTGGACATTCAGTCTACGTCCTCTTCTGGAACACTGTCAACCAAAATGTCTGGCTGGCTTGCAAGCTTGGTTAGCATCACGCGTACAGACTGCACCGTTGTAGCTAGGTGATTGAAAAATTTTACCATTCATTACTCAATCATCATCATCATCATCATCATCATCATCATCAGTCTTTTAACGTCCATCGTTGGACATTGACCTTCCCCTGGATCCGCCACATTTCTCTATCATAGGTGTCGCAGAGCCAGTATTTTCTGAATTCTTCTGAATTCGTCGAGTTCATCTCTCCATCTTGTATTCTGACGGCCTCGGTTTTGCATGTGATCTCTGGGGAACCACATTATGAGTTGTGATGTCTATCGGTTGTCTTCTATTCTTGCAGCATGACCAGCTCACCGCCATTTGAATTTTCATATGGATTCTATGATGTTTCTGACCCCCGTTCTCTTTCTGATATATTGTGATTAGGCTGAGTATGTGAGGCTGAGCATGATTCTTTCATGTGCATATTGCATGCTTCTCAGTTTGCGAGTCTGTCTCTTGGTAAGGTTCCATGCTTCAGCTCCATAAGTGACTATCGGAAGGATGCAATGATTGTATACCCTTCTTTTTAGGATTTATTACATGTAAAAAAAAAACTTGAAATTGACCCCTCAGTTTGTGTCTGCCTATTTTTCAAATATAAAGACTGATTTTAGTGATCACTGCTTAGAACAAATCGACGAAAAGTGACTCATTCATTGATCACTCCTTTTTAATTGATCACACTATGCTGCCAAAAGACGTTGGTCGTATGACGATTTCTATTGAGAGACTAATTTTAGTGAAGTTTAATTTGGTAGGAATAACGGTATTATATCCACCATGGTATCATATCTCGTAAGCTGAGTGAATCTGCAATGTCCTTTTTATCCCCAAATTGGTTTGATGCCTAAGGAGAATGAAATTAATCAAAGATCTATGTATCTGCAAACGAATATCAGGTGATTGGAGAACGGAGTTGGAGGGGGATTCTAAATCGTTTTTATTAGTGTATCATGTCGAGATCGCATTGAAATGACAAATCATATTCAAATTCGAAAGATGAAAGAATTTGTCAAAGACTAACCACTCCTGGGTTTAAGATTCTTATCTATCAATTGACCTTGAGTCATAGATATTTCGCCTCTTTTCTCTCTTTCTTCCTTTCTCTCCTTCTTCCTTTCTCTCTTTCTTTCGTTCTTTCTTTTGTACTTACTTTCTATTTTCTCTTACTTTTTCGTTTTTTTCCATCATTCTTGACTGAATGATGAAAAAAAACGATCTTTTTTCATATGTTCATCCTTTCTTTCCCTACTTTTTCTTTTCTTCCTTTTTCTTTCCTAGTTTCTTGCTTTCTTTATCTCTCGATTATTTGCGTTTCTTTCTTTCTCTCTCCGCTTTTCTATTTTCTTTCTTTCCCCCTTCCTTCCCTTGTTTATGTCTACCCCACTTTCCCTTCTTCCCCTCTTCCTCTCTCTTCTTTCGCCTTTTTTCCTCTTTTTCTCCTTCTTTTAAAGTCGTCGTTTTTTCTCTTCATTTCTATTCTTATTTTCATCTATTCCATTCAAATACATATAATTCACTTCTTCCCTCCATTCCTCCTTCGCTTCTTTTTTTCCTTTCTTTCATTCATTCATTCTTTCTTTCTTTCATTCTTTCTTTCTTAATCTTCTTCTCTTGTCTTTCCTTCTACTTCCTTTTCCCTCGCTGCTTCACCTTCCCATTTTAGTTCTCTCCCTCTGTACTTTTTTTTCCCAATCAGTTAACGTTTCTTCTCAAGATCAACGTCTGCCATCACACAAGACCCAGGCAGGTGGTCACATAAAAATAACTGCATGCAGCACACACCGCCTTCGTCACCCTCTCCCAAAGAAAAGAGCGCACCGGGCCGACAATTGTAAAGCTCACGTGAAGCATGATACTCTTCCATTCGGCCATTTTCGTTCCGTTGCATAAAACAAACTTTTGTCAGACATGTTTTTATTTGAATTCATTTTTTTTCCCCAAATATTTTCATATGTTATTGTTGGAATATTTTTCACTCCATTGCTTTCTCTCCTACTCTCTCCCTCTCAATGTCTATCTATCTCTCCTTGTTTATTACGTCTCCTTTTGTTTTAGGAACTGATGGTTTTACTTTTTCAAAATATTTTTTAGTCTTTGTTTTCAATTATTTAGCCAATGATTTCACATCTGAATTCACGTCCTATTTTTCATCATTATTGATATCATTACTATCACTATCGCAATTAATGCTACTGACAATGTTATTAGTATTCTTTATTAGAATGCGATATATGAAAACTATTCTGTCATTGTACCATAATTATCATATTTTCTTATCGCTTTAGTTATGATAGTTGTCGTAGCATTTTTTTTTTTGTTGTTGTATTTTCGAATTCGTTTATAAATGGTGGGGGTGTTGATATAGAGTTGGTGCTTTTATATTTCTTAGAATTCCTTTCGACTAATTCTAAATTGTTGTTCGCATTATCATAAGTAATAATTGGAGTGATTGAAGTGGGTTGGAAGAAGCGGACTTTTCTCATGTATTCAATTTCTTTTCTTTCTTTTTTTTGTTTTTTACTTTCACTTTCTCTTTCGTTTTCATCAAGCGTTATAGTTTTGTTATTATCTCAATATCCTTCCTGCTTGTCTACGTTTTTTACTTCTTCCTCATAACGGTCTTTCTTCATTGCATGTTAAATTTATTCCATTATATATTTCTTTTTACCAAATACCCAGTCTTCAATGTGTGTATTCATGTCTCTCCTGAAGCAAATGCGTTCGTTTGCATGAATGTAAATTACGGAAATGCTCTCTATGAATCATACGATCAATCAGTCAATAAATCAAACATTTGTGAATAATGTTTCTCTCCTCTTTCCCTGTTGCTCTCTTCCTTCCGGTCTATATCTATATCTATAGCTATACCTATATCTAAGTAGCCTGACACGAAGTTGATTGCTGAATTTTGACACGATCATTTCACTGTATAATATTCAAACTTTGAATAATATGTTGCTAGACTAAAGTTCATGAAACTTAAGGCTTCAAATGGATTCATCAAAAGAGAAAAAAAGGAATAAAAAACAAGGTTTTAATTTCCTGGCTGAGTGATTTCTCGAGATATGCAATGTCCAGAGAAAAACGCGAAATGTTCGATAATTTGAGATGAGAACAGATTAATCTACTTAAATTTCTTGATATTTCAAGTCAAAAATGTAGATAGATGAATAGATGGATAGATAGGAACAGACTTAGATAAATGGATAGATAGTTGATAGATATGAACAGATAATGGTTAATGGATAGGCTGGGAATAATAGATAGACACGGACACCCTGAAAATATTATATTTACGTACATGCATACAACAGACTGAGATAGATAGACAAATGGATGGATAGATATGAACCGACAGAAAATGATAAATACATACATGAATACGTAAATATCTATACATTGATAGATAGGAACTGACAGATATTGATAGATAGATAAATGTTGACTACAATAGATAGATGTATAGATATCGTACAGACTGAGAATATTAGATAGATAGATAGATAGATAGATAGGATCATACATACATACATACATACATACATACATACATACATACATACATACATACATACATACATACATACATACATACATACATATCAACAGACTGCGATAGATAGACGAACGTGTCTCTGCTTTTACGCATGGTTGAATTTGTGTGATAATGAATAAGACAATTGACATTTTATAGCATCTTATTTCATTCCGTTCGTATTTCACAAGTGGTCATTGTTTGGATACTCCTTCCCTCACCAAAAGTCATTTCCCACCCACTTTATCTTCATCCCGTCACTCCTCACTTAATACTCAAGACTTGACGCTTTCTCTTAGACATAGTTTCAATAATAATGATAATGATAATAATAATAATAATAGCAACAGCAGCAACAATCATAATATCTGTACTTCGCAAAAATGAATCACCGTACCCTGCATGTGTACCAGAACCAATCATTGAAAGTGCATCTTAAAGTATCTAAAAAAAACTATTCCTGCACAAGATTTGAGCATTGTCACTCCAACAATGACCCGAGAGAACAAAAAAAAAACAACATATTTTTGAGAAATAAATGCTTTTAGACGGCGTTTAGTGGTGTACTTATGCAAGCTCTCAAAATATAGCCAGGAGCGTCCACTGTCTGACATGCAGACGGGCACAGAGATGTTCAAAGAAGAAAGAACCAACCTACTTGGCTGGTTGGTTGGGCACAGCCATTTGTGGGGCTATGCCGATTCGATATCAATATTCATAAAAGCGGCAACAGCAATAATGATGATATAGTTTTCCCTTACTCTCCGAATAAAAACCTTTCGGAAGCCGAAATAGCGTAAAGTGAAAAAGCAATTAACGTCAATTTATACGAGAAAAATTGATGTGTGTTTAGGCATTATGGGTTATGGTGTTTAGGCTCAGTTGTCGGAGGTTACGTTATTGAGGGGTACAGGGGACTGCTGTATAGGAAAAAAACAGAATACACTTCGCTCCTGTAACGACTCGATGTACAAATGTTTCTTGCCTTTTTTGTAAAAGCGTAAAGGTGATCAAAAGCAAACTATCAATGAGTAGGGTTTAATTATAATGATAATTTTGCTTCTTCCTCGTTTTTTTTTTTTCTCTTCAAAATGTTCTTCTGGCTATTTCTGCTATCTTCTTCTTCCTCTTCTTCTTCTTCTTTTATTTCTTCATTTTCTCGTTCCTTTTAGTTTTGCCTTCTCTTTCCAAGTCTCTCTTTGTATTTCACATTATTCTTTGTCTTGTCTTTTTCGTTGTTCTTTTTCTTTCTTCTTGATCTTTTTTCTTTTTCTTACTCTTAATTCTCCTTCCTCCCCACCTCCTCCTCCTCCTCCTCCTCCTCTTCTTCTTCTTCTTCTTCTTCTTCTTCTTTTTCTTCTTCTTCTTTTTCTTCTTCTTCTTCTTCTTCTTCTTCCATTATTCCTCATTTTGCTCCTTGCTTATCAAAAGGCTTTCTGCCTCTTTTGCTTTATTTCTTCCTCTTTTATATTCATAATTTTTTTGCTGGAAACATGATTAGTATCAAATACTATACAAACTCTATACATACATATATACATTGTGATAATAAATTAGAATATTCCTCTTTCTAATGAACCTAGAGTAAGGATACGTAACCAAAACTTGGTTTGGTGAGTGGGCGTCCCAACCTAGCCGAATACCTGCCCTACAGACGATTTATCCGGCTAGTTATAACAATATACTGAATTAAAAGTTGTGACGGATTTGTTCTCAGCAATTTCAGTGTGCAATTTTTCTCATCTCAAGAAGACGAGAACTTCAACCATTTCACGTAAAAGAAACACTTTACGGCTTCTCTTTGCCACCTCCGAATTACTACCATTATTACTCTGGCACTGTTTTAATATTGTTGAGTGAAAATTTAGGAATTGTCGATTTCCCAGGTCGACCACGATTAACTGAAACCACGGAAAAGGGATAACCACTAACTAATCTGATCATAAAAAGGAAACCATACTGAACACAATTACGAGACCTTGGAATTCTGTTCAGATAATCCCAAATTCTGATGATTGATGACCCATTATTTGTAACGGTAGACTCTTATACTGTTAACAGCCTTCAAGTAGTGAACTATTACGTCTTAAAACAAGAGAATGTAAATAAACTGCTCATAAATACAGGTAGATATTTTTAACAAATGTATTACACCCTCCTGTTATATATATATATATATATATATATATATATATATATATATATATATATATATATATGTCTGATTGGAAACGACAAACAAAGACCAACTTGGTAGCTTTTTATCAAACTTTTCTAATTTCCACATGTGAGAACACATGCCTAGATTTAATGAGTGTAAAAATTATTTGAAAGTCTCATTAGACCTAAGGCTTTTGGTTGAACAACTATCTATTTACTATTGTGTGTGTGTGTGTGTGTAAGTATCTGTGTAAGTGTATGTGTGTTTATCTATGCATAATTTTGCCTAATAATAAAGGTTGAAAGTTGACAATTAGCTTTTCAATAAAGTTCCCTTCTTATGTTTTATTTCTCTTCATTCATTCCCCAGTTATTTGAAGCTGTCAGTCGTATCTGTCACAAAATATACTGACATATATTTCTCTCAGTTGTCAAGATGGTCTCGCTGGCTGGCTGAGAGAGCACATCAACGGAGCTAAAGGGCTGAAAATATTATTATGCCGACAGAAACTATTTTTTTCAAATTACCACAGCGATACATTTTTAAAGAAGGATTCAGTTTTCAATTTAAAATTATACTAAATCAGTCCCTACTTATTCATTGATCACCCTCTTTCCCAATGTTTTAACTGACCACTCCCCAAATAACATGCTGTCAAAAGACATTTGTCATTTGACTGTTTCAATTGAGTGACTAACAAGACCTG
>OY735229.1:42699575-42769575 GCA_963457665.1 Thysanoteuthis rhombus
AAGAAAAAAGAGAAGAAGGAGGAGAAAAAATCGACTTTAATTGTATTAGCAAGATAAATGAGTAATGAATCAGTAAAGAATCAAAGTGAAATAGAGAGGATGAAAGTGAAAGAGGGGGGTAAGGAATCGGCAAGAGAGAGAAAGATAAGATGAAAGTGTCATCAAATGGAAATCAAGATTTAAAAATAAGCGCGACAAACAAACGAAAAGGGGGATAATAGTGAGTCTTAAGAATAGGACATTGGATGTCCAATTTGTTCAACAGGGTTACTTGGTTGGTGGCTGTAGCAGGAGAGGAAAGAGAGATAAAAGAACAAATTAGAAGGGAAAGTAAAGGGGGAAAGATAGAAAGGAAAGAGGAAAGTTAGCAATAAAATTGAAAATAGCAAGAGAGTATTCCGGGAAGAAGAAAATAAGAAAGAAAAAGAAGAAAGGATAGGAAAAAGAAAAAGAGCTATAAAGATATTTAGAAAAAATGTTAAACGAGAAACATGCCACTAATTTGGATCACTTAACGATTATATATAGGTAGATGAAGCATTTTGAAAAAAGTGTTTGTGAATTGAACGATTTTGATAATAATATATGTTTGGATTTGTTATCCATGATTATAATAAACGGCTTCACCTGGAGAAAAGAATAAAAGTTTAGAGCAATAAATTTGCAGTAGCGAATGAGTAAATATTTTTAAAGAAGAAAAGTCGGAGAAATACACACGGAGAACATAGGAAGCTGAATATAAAAAAAAAAAAGAAAGTGAATACACGGTGAACAGCAGCAATGAATTAAGAAAAAGGGCTGCATGAATGAGGCAGTGTAAACTAGCAAGCTAATCAGTACAAAGACAAAAGAAATTAAGAATATAAACAAAACTTGGTTAAAAAAAGAAACAGGGGAATTAAAAGAAGAAAAAAACAAATGAAATAATCGTGAAAGGAGTAAACAGAGAAAGAAAGTAACTTTAACAGCTGGGATAGGAGATTAAAAAAGAAATGAGGAAATATGAACCGATAGAAACAGGCGGAAGACACAATATCGAAAGTGAAAGTGAAAGTAAAAATTTTCAAGCAAAGAAGAGTAAGAAGTAAAAGACGTGTCGTATGAACTATAATTGAATAGGCCGGACAAGTCAGCATTTACCTTCTGTGGAAATACTCACAGAACGACGTCAGACTAAGTTGAATGACCAATCGCCGATAAAAGTCGTCGTTTTTTCAATCTTTATATTTACCAATTCTTTCTGATAGTGTTTCGTTCTTCTTGTTTCGGTGAAGATTTCGTTCACGCGGTTGCTTTCGTTCATTTCGTTCCCTCTGTGTTCTTCCCTCCATCCTTCACCTTCTTCGCTGTTTTGCATAGTCGTCGTTCTTCCTCCACCCTCAACCGTTTTTGTTTTTTTTCTTCTTCCTTCTTCCGTTCCTTCCTCGATGCTGGAGCGGACTGTGGCGTTTCCTGCGAAAGTGACAATCTCTGACGAAGGACGAACTGGATGAAGAAAGGGACGGTCGGAAGAGCAGATCGTATGAATGGAAAAAATAAACGTCCCTGCGCTAAGGATGCGTACCAAACTTCGCAACAGGCGGGGGGTGGAGGTCGGGGAAGAAGAGGACAAAAAAGTGTGGGAATAACACCGAGAGGAAGGAGAATATAAAAACAAGAAGAAAAGAGAGAGAGAGAGAGAGAGAGGGGAAAGAAGAACAAACAACATCCACTGGACAAACACGGGATCCAACAATATGACATATATACACACACGTACCGAAAAAATGAAAATTAAAAAACAGAAACTTATATCTATTTCGTTTTAACAAACAGTACTCTGTCGCTCGGTTAATACTAATAGTTCTACTAATACTGTCACTTCTATAACACAGCTAATGCTAGATGTATAGCCATTCCTTTGATTATACCACCACTATAAACATTGATAGTAGTAGTATTAGTAGTAATATTATCACAACAACAACAACAACAACAGCAACAACATCAACGCCGTATGGAAAAGAGACAGCCCTATCAAAATGTAATAATAACTCCTGCCTCTTATTCTTTCTTTAGATAGATAGATATTATTATTATTAATATTATTATTATTATTATTATTACTAGTATTATTGTTGTTGTTGTCATTATTATTATTATTATCATTATTATTATCATTATTATTATTACTATTATTATTATTATTATTGTGTCAGATGTTTTTATAAGTTTATTTTCGTTTTATTTTTTTCATTTTAGCTCCACTTGAAATGAGAAGAAACTTTTCGAATTTTAATATCTTAATGGAGTAACATTATTATTTTTTTTAATTTTCCTTTTCTTCTGTTTTTTTTTTAGTTCTTCCCCTTGTTTAAAGAGAATCATTCATTCACAGGATATAATTACTACTACTTCTAGTTATTGTCATTAATTACTATGTTGAAAAAGTTTAATTACTTTTCCATTGCATTCGAGTTGATAATACTTTTTTAGTTTAAATTTTATTTTTATTGGAATTTGATTCAGTTTCAAAATTGTATGTCAAACCTGATTTTACTGGTTCATATATATATTTATGTATATATATATATATATATATATATAGTTAGATATAGATTTGCCTATATCTGATTTAATAACTTGATTATGTTTTGATAATACATTGTTTATCGTGATTTTATCTGGTATTCAATTTACTTGTGGTTTTTAGAGTCATTAATCGATTTTCCCCGGCTTTTGACTTTGTGGTTATTATCATTTTTGTTATTGCTGTTGTTAAAAGTATTATTGGTGTCGTTGCTATCAACATTATTTCACTTTGAATAGTTCTATGGAATGAACATAGTTTAAAGTTTTCAACAACGCATCACACACGGGACGGAGACTGGATAAAAATATAGATATAAAAAAAATTCTCACATGTACCAGAATATTTTTAAAAAAGAAAAAAAGTTCAACAGCATTCGACAAAGGAAAAAGAAAAAATATTTTTGAAAAAAAAAAAAGCAACCAAAAAGAAGAAGAAAGGAAAACGCACATTTGCACGAAATATGCTTCATAAAGAATTTTTTTAAACGAATACCTGACCCCTCAGGCACACGGATATATACATATAAATATATATATATCAAAAGAACTTAACGTTATCACATGAATATATTTTAACAAAATAAAACAAGACAAAAGTGAAAGTGAAAGTAGAACGGGAAAATGAAGTACTAGAAAGAATAACATTAAACTAAATGGAAGGAAGAAAATCAAAAGGAAAGGCACAAGACGGAAAGGCACAAAAAGGAAGAGCGTGAGGGTGACGCGTCTTCCGCCTCGGCTTTGGAATCTTTGTCATGGAGAAGAAAAGACACAGTGGACACTCATTGCTTGAGATTGATTGTGAATTTTCCGGATTCGCAGAGAGTGAAGTCCTTGGGGAAAAGGGAGAGAAAACGAAGAACAAAACTAAGGCAGCTTGTTTGAAAGGGCACCCGTACAAAAAGTAAGGCTCACTTCTCGAACATTTCCCCTGTCTATCCTCACTATCCTCGTCACAATAACATGTGTGTATAACGCTTATATCTGTTTATGCATATAAATGTGTCTTTGTGCGTGCTTTTATATATATATATATATATATATATATATATATATATATATATATATATATATATATATATATATATATATATATATATATGTTTATATATATATATGACGTTTTCTGTATCTAAATTTATGTTGTAATTGAACTGATTACTAAAAATACTTACTGAATTTTATTTGTCTAGAGGAAATTTTCCTTTGATTCTTTTTAAAATTTAGGATATATATATATATATATATATATATATATATATATATATATATATATATATATATATATATATATATATATATATATATATATATATGCGTCAGTATACGCACGTGGACGGTTAGTAGATTAAAATTCTTAAAAAGCTATGGTGGTTATAACTAAATCTATCAACAGAGGTGACGGGTCCTGCCATTCTTTTACAGAAATCGCTTTTACGAAACAAAAACATCTACAAATCAATCCGATAAAATCACAGTTTATTTACTGAGTATCATTCCCTGAAGCTGTCAGCTGTTTTCACAGGTACACAGTCTCTGTAGGTACTTAGGTATAGCCACCATTGCTTTTTGAGTACCCTGGATCAATCGTTTCAATTAGTCAATAAATCTACTTTCTCTTTCTGTTTTTTTCGCTCTTGTTTCCCCCGTCTCTTTCAAGTATAAATACTTTTCCGGCCTTGGTTCCTTTCTTCTAAATTATTGTTCTATCTGTTTATCAGAAGCGAACCCGAATATCAGATAAGACTAGAAAATTTATCAGAAATAAATCACCTGTAGATTATATTTTGCAGAGTCGTATTTATACGAAAAAATGTGCATCTTAGATTACAAAACATATGCTAAGGACAAATACTTTTGAACATATCTATTTATGTATTTTTAGTGTGCTTGAAAGTGGAAATATTCCGATATATGTTGATAAACATAGGTAGATGTAATCAGTTGAGTCTTGTCTGAAAACTTTTGTAATGTAGATATTTTTTGAAAATCTGTGCTTCCATTAAGAATATACTTTTAAATTCAGTATTTTGAAACTTCAAAATAGTTTATATACGCTCGTCATCTATGCATATTATTGAAGTTATTTTGCTTTCTTAAAACTATATTTGCATTCTAACTATAGTAGTACAAGAAGATATTTCCGTAAAATTATCTGTATGTTTCTCATAGCCGGTTATTCATTTTTATTTCAAAACATCGAACAATACCACTTCTATAGATTTACCAATACCGTCAAAAGTATTTTATAGAAAAGTATTTTGCGGAATGTTAGAGTATGTTTCGAGTGTAAGAAATAGTATTTGAAAGTAAAAGAGATGGAAATAAAAATATCTTTGCTTGAAAAGATTGAAAATGTAGCTAAACTTGAAATGGGTAGAGGGTTTTAGGTCTCACAAATATTTACTATGTTTTGAGGAAAAAGGGTTTTTTTTCTCCCAGATATAGAATGCGATTTTTATTCACAAAATTCCGATGTATTCAATGCCAAGTTTTTCTGATGATAAATTATTAAGATGCAATCTTAATAGTGAGTGTATGAATATATATAAATATATTTATATGCCCATGTGCTTGTGTATAGATAAATGCATATGTGTGTGTATGTGTGCGCGCACACACACACACACACAAAAGTATAACCCGAAGAACACACGACACTTACCATTTGTTTCATATTAAAAATTAAGAAACCAAATCCACGTAAATGATATTATAACATGAAAAACCGTTTTAAATAGAGAGAAAAATAGTATTAGAAAGACTGAGATGAATATAGACACAGACAAATGTAAAGAAAAACTGAGAGAGACGGAGATAGAGAGAGAGAGAGAAAATAGACAGATATAGAAAATAAAATGAAAAGTTTTTGTCCTAATATACTAAGAATATGTTGAGCTACGACCGGTTGGCACGGTGTTGCTTATAAGGTAGCTGCTATTTCCGAAATTGAATCGGTTTTTATATTCAATTACATTTATTCAGCCTGTATATTTTCTTGCTCTCAAAATCTACACACTTCAAGATGGGCATGAAAGAGGCATATTTTGAATGACCCAATCACCTGCTTGTGTTTATACAGAAACAAATATGAAAACAGAACCAAATTTTGATATAGATACTAATTGCACACACTTGAATGAGTAAACAATAAACACACATGCAAATATATGTATTGTCCCAGTAAGATTGATCTCGACTAACAATTTTTGTATATGCATGTGCGTCTGTCTATCTGTCAATCTATCTATCCATCTATCTATCTATCTATCTATCTATCTATCTATCTATCTATCTATGTTGATATCTATCCATCTATCTATCTATCTATCTATCTATCTATCTATCTAACTAACTAACTATCTACCTATCTGTGTTCCTGCGTTTCTATCTATCTATCTAACTGGCTAACTGTATAGGGCATTATTTGTCCATATATCTATCTATCAGTAAACACACATTGTCACTATTCCAGATGTATGAGGGATTGATTAAAATGACCATATTTCATACCTTGATAATGAGACAAGATTCACAAATTCTGATTAATCAAATGAATTCGTGGTTCGTTTTCAGAAGGGAATCTTGAGAAATACTTATCATACATGTACGCATTAATTGCAAAACTGTTAACTCATACGCATGTATACACTTGTATATTCATTCACATGTATACACAAGCATACATATTTCTCTCTCTCGCTCTCTGTCTTCATATATATACATATATATATATATATATATATATATATATATATATATATATATATATATATATAAACAGAGAAAGAGACAGATGGACAGAAAGAGAGACAGAAACTGAGACAGAGAAATAGAGGGGGAGAGAGAGAAACAGGTAGATAGACAGGAACTAATATTTTTGTCTGTGAACTGCTAAGTGCATATGCTTGATAGAAATAGAGGAAAAAACAGACTGTCTTTGATTGATATGAACAGAAAGACAGACCAAAACCAATAGATAAATAGATAGATAGATAGATAGACCGATAGATAGATAGATAGATAGATAGATAGATAGATAGATAGATAGATAGATAGATAGATAGATAATGTATGAGTAAATATTTTTTATAAATATATTGTTGGAATTATATGAAATTTAATATGAGAGAGAGAGAGGGGGGATTAGAAGACATAAAGGGATAAACAATTAACAGTAACGACAACGTTAACGAAGACACTGTCAGCCCCGACAACAACAATCACAGCCACAACAACAACAACAACAACAACACTGCCAAAAAAGCTCTTCGCTTTCGTATATCGTCCGCCTGTTCTACAGACGAGACTCATGCGGGACCCACACGAGATGCAATCCGTACGATCATGTAAGAGAATTTCTTTCTATCTTTGTCGACAAACAACATTCAAAATGTTTACGTTAATGTTATTTTTCACTGTAAACGTTCGTTCGCCATGTTGCTAAATCTATGAAGACCTCTTCCCCCCCCACCTTCTCCGGCAACCGTTATCTAACTATGTCAATATGTTTCTTTCCTTCTTTCTTTCTTTCTTTCTTTCTTTCTTTCATTCTATCTTTTTCTGCCTATCTATCTATCTATCTATCTATGCTCGTATCAGTTAACGGCTGTCTATTTATTTAATTCTTTCTCATACGCATATACCCTTCGTATATGTCAATTTTAGTTTATTGACTCACATGTATGCATTGACGTATATATTTATGTGCGTATGACAGTATGTATCTTTGATTGAATGTATGTATGTGCGTATGCACGCATTTATATATGTATGTATTTATGTATGTATGTATGCGTTCGCCTGTCAAAGTACCCTAATCTATTCATATTTTTTCTCAATCTATTCCATCGTATTTATATATATATATCTATACGCATATATATCATTATTTGTATATTCCATCTTTTATTATTTACATAACATAACTGCCATTTGTTTATTCTCACAAAAGTACAAACATAAACCCACAGAATCAATTACCAAATATCATTATTCAACTCTCGTCGTCGTTTAAATATCCACTATTAATTTGCTCTCAGTGCATCAATATCGATATTATTGTTTGAATGCCTTATATATCACAAGTGAAAGAATTGATGATCTTAGCTGCTGTTTTGCTCTCTAATTAGTTATGGTATGTTTATATGTATGTATGCATTCGCCTATCAAAATGTCCCTAAGTATTCATATTTTTCTTAATTCATTCCTTCGTGCATATATATATATATATATATATATATATATATATATATATATATATATATATATATCATCGTTTTGTTTATTCTCACAAAAGTACAAATATGAACCAACAGAATCAATATTAGTTTGCTCTCAATACATCAATGTCGATATTATTGTTTGAATGTCTTATATATCACAAGTGAAAGAATTGATGATCTTAGCTGTTGCTTGGCTCCCTGATTAATTGTGGTAGAAAACATTAAGGAGTTGGAGATGCAAGTCATATGACAAATGATAAATGAGTTCTGTAACCGTATTATAAGTTTTCGAAGTTGTTAAATATTGCAACCCGCTGATTCTGTATTGTCTATTTGTTAGTTTGCTTCTTTATTCATTTGTCTCTTCCTTCTCTATTAAGAAAAGATATGATATCAACAGTTCTTTGGGTTTTGAGATTCTACAAGACGGATGTCTCAAAATGTCGGAAAAAAGGCGGGAACTTCAATGAGTGTCATATCACGTGATAGGATGTCGATTCATATCGACCTACATTTCATGATGTATATACACTTGAATTGAAGATATAGAGCGGAAATTAAATGTCTAGATATGTTTTATATATCTGCGAAATCGCATTTGAAAAAGGAGTATTTATAACTGGGGTCCTGAGAGAAATAACATTAGCGAATCGTACCTAGAATAGATTATCTAATATCTTGAGTCCATCTTAAATAACGTGTTGGTGATACTCGTTATTTCATGATAAATTAGAATTACAATCCATTGAATTCACGAGGTACTTCTAAATATCACTACAGGTAAATAAGATCTGGATTTCTACTTTATCAATAAGGTCTGAATTTCATTTGATATTCATGGAATGCAATAAATATCTTCGAACATTATTCAATGCATTTCCTCTGAACACTATAAATAAGTAAGCAGTACCCTTATGCTGGCCACGGCTTTAACCGCCTCTGTTTCGGCTCCATATATCACGTTACTACCTACTTGGCCCGATCGATATGTGAAATAGTCTTAGGGGCGACAGACCCAGGAAATAGCGTCAGTCACTTCACCCTGTGCCATTTAGTGCGCGAATTAGATCGAAAAATTGTCCAAGTAGGAGTTTGAGTTTATTTTCCGAATTATTATCCTTCACCCATCTGCACCTTCTGACAAAGAAGATCCAACTAAAATGCTAATACTGAACAAAACAACAACGTTTCTATCTGACAAGCTTTGTTTCGAATTGTCCAGGTTGTCAGAGCTAATTGTCCACTGATGATTGAAGTATATACTCTTAGATGAGCCACAGTTTTCTAATGAGAAAAGGCCACGCCCGACTAGTCTACAGAACCCTACACTAATACAGTGTGAACATGTCACGTAGGCGTCACAACATAACGATACGTATGTTTTGAGGCTCATATCTGTCTCAACGCTTTGCCAACAGCTCGTAAATAGATAGTGAAATGTTCTACAAGGGGGTTACTAGTTTGTCAAAATATGAACTTCTTTGAAAAATATAGATGTAAAAACTGAAAGAAGATAAAGACTAAAGTTATAACGCGACAATGAATTCATAATGAAAAGAAATAACATAAGTAATGCACACCAGTTGTTTGTAGAGTTCAAAGATTGATTGAAACTGAAGACTTAACTGAAGAGAGTGAAGTACCATAACGACCAGACTAGACATGGGAATAAACAATTACTTATGAAAAAGACAAAGCATGCAGGTGGGGCATTCGCTTATGAGAGTGTAGGGATTTTGAGTAGTGCAGGTTTATTCCCTTGGGTGAAGGAAGATTTAGGTTGGTTAATCACGCACGCGTTGGTTTAACTTGGTAGAGTGCACACATTTCGGTAGGCTGCATACCACAGTAACACACATGGGACTTATGTACGGGTCAAAGGCTGAAACCAAAATATTATGGACACAAAGCTTATGAGACTTATCTACTACTGCGACACATGACAGGGAAAAATTGATATATGATCCAAACGTTTCCCATATTCCTTATATATATATATATATATATATATATATATATATATAGAGAGAGAGAGAGAGAGAGAGAGAGAGATGGATAGATGAATATGGTTGACGAAAAGAAGTCCCTATTGGAAATAAGTAATAGCTTTAACATTTATTCGTCGATCATAATCAAACTTGCTTTCAGAATGGTAGGGTTTGCCTTCTCAGTTAAAATTCAACGAAGCCTCGATAGTCCAGTTGTAAGTTGGCCATAATACATCGAATTTCGTTCTCTAGTTGATCCAGAGTTTGTTGTTTGGTGCGCTACACCCCTGGGAGCAATCACGAGAATAAAGCTATATACACACAGGTCACCTAGAATTTCCAACAGGGAGTCAATTCTCACCCATACCTTTTGTGTGTACATATGGCTTGGGTTCTTTTTTAATGGAGGTGGGAATTTGGAAGTATTTATCTGCTTATATTTTCTCACATAACGAGCATAAGTAGTGGCAGTCTAGAGAAAGACGATAATGGGAGTGAAAACCTGACGCTACTCAATCGAATCCTCTCCCCTGTACTTAATATACGAATACATATTAAATTGAAGGCGACATGAAATTAATGCTTTTAAAAGTATTTCCTTTTATCGAGATCTTGTTCTCTCTCTTTTCGCGCACTTGTTAATCGTTGGGGAACTGTGTTGTTTCTCCTTTGCTCTGTATTACGCTCTACTTTTACTTTCGTTTTTGGTTTCATGTTTTGCCTAATTTTGTGTTTTTGTCTCTTTCTACTTTCACTTTCACTATCTTTTTTTATTTCTTTACAATCTCTTATTTCTGTATTTATTGTATTCATAAATCAGTACGTCGGATTTTCAACCCATCAATTTTTTCTTCGAGATTCATCATTTTTTTTCCTACGCTGTCTTTCATTTTTATTTTTGTTTCTCTTTCCCTCTTTTTCCTTCCTTCTTTTTTCCTTCCTTCTTTTTTCCTTCTTCCTCCTTCCATCTTTTTCCAGATTTTTCCTTATTTTCTTTTCTCTACATCCTTTCTCAGTTCCCCACCTATCTGATCTTATCTATCTTTTCTTTCTCCTTTCTATAGCTTTCTTCAAGAACTTTTTCCTGTCTCTCTTTTTTTTGCCTCCCTTTTTTTCCTTATCGAATAACCTCTCAGCATTTTATGTTAATGTACGTGCAATCTACAATGAAAAAAAAGATCTAAAAAAAAATGTAAAAAATATATGTATAAAAAAAAGGCAACCCCCAAAAAGCAACAAAATCCGTTTCGTATTTTTGCTCTCACCTTTTATTTAATTTCGTTTCGTTTTATTCGCCACTCTCAATTGGTGTCTCATTTCATCACTTCTCATGACTTCGTATAATTCTAAGATATCCTTCAACTGAAACCCTTGCCTCTCTGACGGCGCCTCTATGAGCAGATCCTTCGATTTTGTAACATTTTAAGTACCAATTTTCCACCTCCCGTTCAACAGACGTATTCAAATATATATATATATATATATATATATATATATATATATATATATATATATATATATATATATATATATATATGGTTGCGTCTGTAACGTCAGCTGGTGAGTGGAAAATAATGGAAGAAAGTTTATCGAAGACGTGAAGATGAAGACAAAAGGCTAAAAGGAGAGGAAGAAGAAAGATCAGACTTTTTTGATACTGACAGAAACTAATCATTCTTTACCGAAAATACGATTTCAAAAAGAACCTGGATAAGTTGGCGAAAGGCTACGTGTGTAAAATCCCATTTATCTTATAAATATTAAAAAAAGAAACGATAAATTTGAATAGTTTATGTGAATAAATACGCTGACCTTTCCACATGTTTTCCTCAATAATACGCTTCATAAGAGTTGCTTCCTCTCTCGGATGATAAGATACTGACCACCGCATTCAATAATTGAAAAACAGAAGCGTCAAAATTTGAAGTCTAGTAAAAAAAAAAAAATCCATCAAAGAATAAATATGGTCAGAATAAATTCTATTTTTGACATCACTGATATTTTCCACGGAAAAAAATCTAAAACAGAGTTAAGAAACGCCTACTAAAGTTCAAATTCTGAAGAATGTCGATGCTATTGATACACACATCAAAATAAGCCCTAAACACCGTCAAAAAAATGTTTCTTAAAAAAATCTTTAAAATTTTTTAGAAAGGGCTTAGTGGAGTACTGCTGCTTAGATTCAAATTTTTACACAGAACGGTATGACCAGGTGTGCTGGAAAATCTTTGGTCTCTACGGTTCTTCGATATTTCTTATGATCATTCATTCATTCATTCCTTTCTGTTGATTACAGCTTCGCCATTTAAGGGATTAAGGGGTGTTTCAGCTTATGCTTTGAGATGTAGCGTAGAGATCGGTCACCTCTTTAAAATGATTTATGGGATCGTCATAAAAGGCCCTCTGTATGATCCCCAGTTGTTTATGACACCTGGTGTTCTTAGACGATCCCCCATCTAGGTACTGACTAGGTTCGAGGTTGCTCAACCCCGAAGATTGTACGAGAACTGGTGTATCCAAAGTGATTTGACCGTCATCAGGATTCATTAAAATAAACGCCTAACCCAAGGTTGAATATTTTATGTAACATGATTGAATCTTTTAGTCAATTTTGAATCCTATGTAAGATAAAGGGATTTGTTTCCCGATGTTTATATTGTGTTTTACATATAATTACTATTGATTTCTCATCAATAACATTCCATCAACCTGATTCAATACACAACGTGTCCCCGTAAACTTAGCCTGGTGGAATATAAATGTCTTACTCAAAATAGAAGTGGAAACATTTTGTATGGCAGATCATATCTGAAGGCGGAAAGGGCGTACATTACTCTCTCTGGAATAAAGCCCGTATGATAGATAGACTAACACCACTCGAGAGTGCGGAACTTGAAAGAAACGACACTTTTCGGTTAGATTCATAAATGATACCAACATCACTTTCAGTGGGGAGAGACTTTCTTTGCTCAATAGGGACACGTCATAGAATTCTTTCTGAATAAATTGAATTGCACGCGTTACCCTCAATGGAATAAGTTTTGTTACAAGCATTCCTGTGAGTGTCAAGCCGAAGCCAATTTTCTCGGAAGAATAGACGGATTTTTTTTCTAGTCTTGCATGAAGCCCCCGCCCCGCCATTGGTATTCGGTTATGTAGATGTATTGAAGTTTACATTTCTTTTGGATTACTTATAAAGAAGTGTAGATACCAATTTATTTAAGTAGAATTAAATTCGAGAAGAACAGGGTGAATCTAATGGCTTCGTCTTTCACATATATCTGCAAATGATACGAAACCTTTTTTTTTAAATTTGTACGAAAATGAATAAACCCAGCTGTCAAGGAGTAGAAAAGAGCGAGGGTAAACTTCACAAGCACAGACGGAACGTTTCCCAAAGTGCTCAAATCTGATGACGATGAATTCTATCCCAAATGCTAACTCCTTTGTAGCTGACCATTTGCTGCCTTTTACTGTTGATTTGTTACTAATACACAGGTGGTTCTGAAATAATGAAATTTACCTGAAATGTCATAGGATAATTCATTGGCAAGTAGCCATTTCTCTGGGTTCAATGGGTAAATCGTTGACTAAATGTGATAAACAAACTGACATTGTCATGCTAATAATGATTAAAACATTGTTTTACCATAAAATGGAGATTTATTGACCGATTCGATGAATACATCCATAATTATCGACTGCTTTATAAGTATATACTGAGCTTAGTTTAGTAAATTACAATTTCGAATGCTTGACATGCCCAATGAGGATTGACCTCACCACCCTCCATCAGTCGTACACACTAGCTCACTATTCATTAGTTCACGACGAGTCGCCCGACCTAAGTAGTTATATTTGAGTATCCATTTGTCTACTAATCTATGTCATAATGTTTATCTAATTAAGAAGCAATTTTAAAACATACTTTCAAAAGAAAAGGAAATAAAACTGAGGAAAAGTTCAAGAGACTAGAAAGAACAAGATGATTTTTGAGTGTAGTGGGTGAGGAGAAAATCTTTTTGCTCGAGTTTTATCTTGTATCTGAAAAACGATCATTTTTAGATCAATACTTAAGAATATTACATTACATTCATCTTAAACATCCCCACCCCTTACACTTTCACTTCCTTAATCCCTCTATCTTTTTCCTTTTCTTTTCATGACCTATCCTCTTCCTTCTTTCAAAAGCTCTTTCTGTCGTAGCAACCCTCCTTCTTTCATCTGCTCTCCTCTAAGATGTATGTTTTTGTATACGTATATATATATATTTATATTTGAAGCTCTCCTTCGAATTTTCTACTTTCAATATCACTTTTAAACCTCTTTTCTTTGGCTCCATTTATTCTTTCTTCCTTTTCGTCTTATTTTCAGTTTTCTTTTGTCATCTTCGTTTTGTTCGTTTCCTTCCTCCTTTCTTTCTTTTGTTTTCTTCCCTTCCGCTTTCTTCTTTATTTCTTATTACCCACCCCTTCCTTTATTCATGTACTTTTGTGTTTTGAATGTATTATTTTCTTTATTGAATTTAGACTTTCTTGTTCAGCGCCTATTCTCAACCTCACTTTTACTTTTATAAACACTTTTGATCATTTTGTCTTTCCTGATTTTTTCTTCTTTTATTTTCATCTCTTTTTATTCCTCCTTAATCTCTCTTTTCAATTTTTTTATCCCTTTTCCTTTTCTTATACTTCTTCTTCCCCTTCTTCTTCTTCTTCTTCTTCTTCTTCTTCTTCTTCTTCTTCTTCTTCTTCTTCTTCTTCTTCTTCTAATCATACCATAATTGTCATTTCTTTATTGTCCGTCCTATCTTTTACCCTTCCTTCATATTCCCCCTTTTCTTTCTTCTTATACTCGTTCAGTCATATTTTCTCTCTCTTTCCACTTTCTCACTCCCCATTCTCTCTCTCTCCCTCTCTCCCCCTCTCTCTCTCTCCCTGTCTCTCTCTCTCTCTCTCCCTGTCTCTCTCTCTCTCTCTCTCTCTCCCTGTCTGTCTGTCTCTCTCTCTATTCCCTTTTCGTTCCTTTTTGCATATACTATCCTTTCAACCTTTTTGTTCCCTCACTCGAAAGTTGCTTTTTTTAAATACTTTTTATTTTCAACTCATTTATTCTTATTTCATAAAACCAGTCTCTTATATTTGTAGCCACCTTAATTGGTAAATGTTTCTTGTATTGTTAGCAATATTTCTTATTTCTATTGTTGTGTTTACTGTCCTTCGGCAATCTCTCAATATGTCTAGAGGACACGCTCTGCTGAGATACAAAGTGTTGTTAACATTATTGGCAGTAGTATCACCAATGGTACAATTATTATTATTATTATTATTATTATTATTATTATTATTATTATTATTATTATTATTATTACAGCCATCGGTCTATTTCATTCCATGTAAACCCTGGGAAAACACCATCCAACGCATTTTATCCTTTTGTTCTTCTTTTCATAGTCGTTGATGAACAGAGAGCATACTAAAATCCGTTTGCTATTGATACCCAAAGGTTTATGCTTTCTCTGAAATGCTGAAAGTCAATTTATATAAAATGTGAGCGACTGCCTTGTACAGAGGCGTAGTATGGCTGGGGTGAGAGCGAACGGTTGCTCAGGGCAAAAGTGTGAAGGGGCTCAAATTCCCCTCTAGCCTACAAGGTCTGTTCATAAATGAGACAGATTTACCTTACGGTATAGCACAATCTCTGCTACGTCAGAGGCAAATATATTCAAGGTTTCAAACATTTATTACCTACATGGGATACGTAATATGGATAAAATGACGCTAAAGCTCACTTAGTTACCTTGTTAAGGTTGTGTAGAATTATATGCCAGCTCATAGGAGAGATATCCTAAGACTTGACAGTTACAAGTTCGAATTTCATATGAACTGATACTTGCTCCATTTTGGAATAGACATGGCGAGCGCACTTGACCACGTTATTTTCACTACCTGCTATTCACTGTTCCAAAACTAACAGCTTCATGAAAATAACTGCAATGCCTATTGTTAGTTGTGACAGAGAGATCCCAGCGAAGGAGAGGATTCTCTATGTACGAATTAACGCATATAGTTTATCTCACCTGTCATTTTGTTGTGTCCCCAGAATATCTATAGGCTCACAATGAGCAGCGCGATCTCATTCTATGGAAGAAGTAATATTCGCGGTGAAAAATATACCGGTTATTCTTTTTCCTGCATCACTGTTTTTATCAACTTTGTTTAATCAACGTTCATCTTTTTCTTGCCTGAAAAATATTTGTCCTTAACCAAGGCATCAATGGATTCAATATAGTGTTATTATTAAAGAGAGATCGTGGATCTACCCGTGTGAGGTAAAATGACTTGTTACAAAGACGTGTTTAAAGGAAAGAAAGCAGGAAATCTTGTGTGAAATGCAAGTTGGTAGATAGGTAAAAATCAACACAGAAGAATATTTGCGTCTGATATAGAGCCCAGAGATGATGTAAAACCTGGAAATTGTTCCGACGACCAATGTTATTTAGAGATAAACTTGAATTTGAGAATAGTTTTACTGTTTTATTTTTAAAATCTGCGCAAATTGAAGCTTTTCTTCTTTCAATTATACACATAATACGCGAGTCTCTCAAGTGCAGTCTCGCATGAAACATAAGTCTTTAGTAAATTAGATGTATATTGATCTCCAGGAATCTCTGTAATTGGCTGGGTCTCCTGAAGATCACACTAACTACTAAATACTAAATACATTTTACTATGTTGGTACTGATTTGTTTATAGGTCCCTTCCTGTTATTCCATTATCCATATGTAAAGGCATCATTATATTATCCCGTATAAAGATGTTTTTATAAGACGTCATTGTTTAACTATCACAAGCGAAAATGTTTCACTCTCTGTTTATTCTGATGCTTTTTTTCGCCTTGGATTTGGTTTACGTTTTTTTATTCTTCACACGGAGCTAATGCTTCGTTATTTTATTGAGACCAGAATTGATTAAAGATTCGTTACTCTCTGGAGAAAAAGATCTTTGTAAATCAAAGAATGCATTTTGATAGATTTCAGTGTGATTTACTTGATTCTGTAGCGAAAACTATGAGATGCATAGATGGTGTACCATTCTATGTTGAATACAGGTTGTGAAGAAGCCTTCAATTACTAGCTGGGCTTGTTTATACATAGAAATTTCAAAGATGGTTTCTCATACATGACCATGAGACTCCATCATGTACTTTCACTTTCATTTTCATTTCGATCATTCCTTAGGCTTGTTATATGCATAAAGCTCCCCTTCCATTCTAATTTGTCGATCAATCGAATCCCCCCATTTCACATCCATTCTACTGTTAAGCTATTTATACAATACTCTACGACATGGCCATACTTGAATTCTGGTTTCACTTTCACTCTTTAGATCGCTATTCGCTTCTAAGCCATTACTCGCTGTTGTAAATGTAATTCAACTTTCACTTTCACTTAGTCGGTGACTTCAACATTACGACGAAATTATGTCTTATTTGCACTTTACGGTTCACGTGCGAGCTAAGCCGACATTTCTACAAAACAATGTTTTATGTTAACCTCTGATATGCAGCATCATTTTGCACCAATTTTTCATTGTCTCCTAGAGTTCATTACTGTAAGAACATTTATGTTGTTCTAAGTATACCACATGTAATTCATGTTTACATAGAGAATCTGAAACGGTCCGACTATTGCAATAAAATACAGTAAAGAAGAGGATAAAAACTAGAAAAAATTCATAGCGAAAATGCTTCTTTTAAAAGAGTATTGAAATATATATTTGCTTGTCGAGTATTCAATATAAATATTTCCATTTGTCTCCCGGGATTATTGTGCGTATATATATATATACATATGAGAATAATGCCAACGTATTTTTGAATCAACTCCTGCTAGTAATCTTTGAATTTGTTTCGGGGTAATCGAATTTTTATATTATAAATGGTGACAAAGGGCTTTTTTTGCTTTGCTATAACACATTCAGATATCCAGACTAATTGAAAAAAGCTCTATACGTTGTACAAAGATAGCCTGCTCTCAACTGGACATTTGCAAATGATCTCAAAAGGTTATTTATCCTGCTAAATCCTAGTCCGTAGAGAAAAAAGACGTGACTTAGCATGTAACCTCATCAAGGGCAAATAACTCTTGTATGAAAAAATGAAAATAAATCGCAATTTTTATGTCAATTTAATTTTCTGTGTCTCTTTCAAATGCTGTAATGCACTCATGTACACGTTTAAATATGAATGAGGATAAGCATAGATTATGTCAAAAATGGAAAATACTCCATATAATCTCTTGGGGAGAACAGAAAAGAACTCTACGGAGAATAGTGTTTTCTTTTGTCGTCTATCTCGCCATGATTTGATTATCTGACGTGTTAGCTTGTTATTGCTTATATACATATAAGCACACCAGCATCAGTCCATTGAATTGTATTCGTTCTTTATGTGGACGTTTTGGGAAATTATTGCATAATCGTTTTCAATGAACCAGAAAAAAATCAAATCAGACCATGACGCTTAATACAATAATCCTCTTTGGTTACTCAAGTGATTTTCAACAAAGCTGATCCTTAAACCTAGCTAAATATTTTCCAACTGATAGGCTTTTTAAAATGATTTTACTATTGAAAATCGGAAGGAAACACATAGTAAGAAGCTGGGAATTAATACAAGCATTACTGACAGAATAGGACCATTATATCCATACTACGAATTCATTGCTTAATAATGGTTAATAGTTTTACTATAAAAATGCACTGAAAATTATCAATGGTGTGGAATTTATGCAAGCATTCCCTATAAAATATGTCTATTATATTTTTATATATGTGTCGTTATTACGTGTGTGTGTGAGAGAGAGAGAGAGCAGGGAGAGAGAGGGAGGGAATGTGTGTTTGTGTGCCTGTACATGAGGTGTGAGGGACACGTTAAAGCATCAAGGAATTCATATCCAAACGCATATTCATTTGCGTAGGAACTCGTATGAGATCCACTCACGAAACTGTGACCCAATGCGTAATGACGTCATCACCCTCACGATCATGTGATCCTGTTGCTAAGCAACTGTCGGAAGTGGGAACGATTGACAATCAAGTTCCTACGAGCATCGGATCAACAAAATGACAGACGGAGTTTAAATGCAAAAGACAGGCTCGTCCTTCCTTGGCTCCTTCTAACCAACCAGTCTATATTTCCTTCCCCCCTCTCTCTGTCTTTCTCCCTCTCTCTCTCTCTCTCTCTCTTATCTTTTCACGATACGTTTTCTTGTTCTGCGTTGTCCTAATGTATTTCTTCAAATGGTCTCTCAAGTTAACAGACCCTCCGCCTGCAATCCGAAAGTAAAGCGTCCCTATGAAACCTTTCCTCGAGTCGAAATAACGCGTAAAACGAAGAAGCAGTTGCCATTAATTAATAAGGGGAAAATGTTTTAGCGTTCTCAGATCCAAAATATTCTCCTGCCACGTCTACCAGTGCCCTCATAGGTCTGTTTGATATCTGAGGACACATCTTGCAAACTGATGCATGGAATGAATCGAGATAAGTCACAGACGTTCACAGACAGTTCAAGGCTATAGCAGCTTGGGGTCCTCTATAAAAGTGAAGTGATGTAAAGCGAAATTTCGTTAAACGGGGAATATCGATACTCGGATCTCTTCTTACTTTCTTCCTTATTTTATTCCCCCTTCTTTCCTGTGTCCTTCAATTCAAAAGTATAATACAGATATCTCCCACTTTTCAAAGTTTCGTTTTACGGAACTTTTTTCACTTTCATGGAAAAAAATGGCGAAAAGTGAAAACAAAATCCTGCGTTTGCTTTGCATCATGCCCTCATTGAGGCAGCGCTTACCAACTTTGTTTCTCCCGTACAACCCAATCTTTATTACCTTCCACCATCCGACGACCCAACACAACATACCATCATCAGAAAAATTTCGTGAGATCCCTGACCATCAATAATTCCACTTATAAATGAATGCTAAATGCTCCTTTGCATCACGCTATTTCGGCTTACGAAATTGTTACCATGAATAATGGTTCTATTCAACTTCAAAATAATACTTAAAAAATTACGATCATCAATTTTAGTTCTTTCACAGACGAACTTAATAACTCCATAATTTTCTCCTAGAGTCCAACAAGGGAGGACAGTTTATTGAAGTTCAACTAAAGCAAGCCAATCCTGTTAGCCGTTGTTAATGGGTCGAATTCTCGTCAGATCCCCAAGTATAGGTATTAGATATATACAAGGTTTTATAAGAAAGCATTACGATTGTAGAAAGAACCTGTTTTTACTATGGGGCTTTTTTTTTCACAACTACTGTCCCTTGAAATAGAAACTACTGCTTTGATCACTGACAACCACATTAGCTGATCGGCTCTATGACAAGGCAAATAACCACCTTTGATATCTCATCGTTTGTCCGCGTCTTGGGCTGATCTCATCACCGTGATATTCCATTGCTTTTTACTGGCCTCATTCATGTCTGCCTCTTAGTGAACACAATCCGTCTGACCAAATGACCCATTCAATATTGGTGATATAGATTTGCTTGACCATAAGTGATGCTGGAAAAGAAGCAGATATAACGTTAATTCTAACTATTTAAAATGTCGAAGGCTTTCCTGGTCACCGATCTAATGCTTTGATTTTTTGTTCGAAGTTGATCAATATAGATTAATCACCAAGGTATTCCCATATATACACTCATATATATATATATATATATATATGTGTGTGTGTGTGTGTGTGTGTGTGTATGCATACGCATGTGAATGTATACATGTATTTATGTATATAAGAACGCTCTCACACACGTTTGTATATAACCATCTATGAAATCATTGGTAATTTTATATATATATATATATGTATATATATATATATATATATATATATATATATATATATATATATATATATATATATATATATATATATATATATGTATATATGTATGTATGTATAATTTATCAATTCTTAAATGCTTGCAAAATATTCCTGGCAATAGAAAAAGATCAACATGAATTTAAGAGAGGACCATGGAGAAGGATATAATACAAAATATAAGACAAAAGCGGAGTCGGGCAGGATACATAGCGAGAAGAATATATATATATATATATATATATATATATATATATAATGGTCATATATGATCGATTGAGTTGATGACTGTTGTATTCTTTATTGGGTATCCCCGTCGCCAGCTGTTATGTTTTGAGAATTTTTATAACTTTGAGTTGCTAAAGTTGTTCCCTTCGTAATCAGATCATTTTGGATTTACAAATCCGTTCACTCATTTATTTTCATTTTCCGTTCATATCCCGATTAGTCAGTGGGGTACTTAAGTATTGCGTGTAGTGTAGTGATTGGTCTCTGCCAAGGTGGGTTAACAAGATCCCCACGAGAGGCTCTTAGCATGACTACTAGTTTTGATCTAGGTACTTGCCAAGAACAACGTTACTTAGCCGGGCTGTTGAAATGGTTTCATGCGCTTTAGGCAAGACTTAAATCGTGTGCAAGGGTTTAATGTACCTTGGCTGATCATGAAAATTGGCGCCCTCGTTATATCCAAAAAGACTTTCTGGGTTTGAAGTGCAACCCGGGCACTTTGTACCCTGAGCGACTGGCTAGATTCCACTAACGATGGCTCTGGTACTTAGTCGTGTTTGTGGAACATTGATCTATTCCACTTGGTAATGTGATCTGTTGATTTCGTCTCTCGTTTTTTTATACTGTCGTACTTAAAGGGTTATCATTGTCAATGACTGACTAGCATATCTCTTGGGTGACACTTACATGGATATAAATAAACTTTGACAAGGTAGTAATTTTTGTAACTCAACAAAAGTAGATCACCTTTGACATTATGCCATAAGCAAAAACATCCTTTTTGTCCGATAGATGGCGCTTCATAAACAGCAGACGACAGGGAATGAGGGTATATCATTTTCCCCATCATAATAGGTTGACGTTCACGGGATGATGTCTCGGCGTAGTCACATGAAATGTTCCGAAGTCTCGTTTATCCATTTGCATCTTTTTCTATCTCTTTCTACTTCTTTTTCTTTGTTGTTTTTCCCTCTCTTTTTTGTTTCGCTTCTCTTTTTCCTCTTTTTTTTCTTTTTTTTTTTCACTTCTGTCACACATTTTTTCTCTCTTTATCTATGTATCCTTTCTGTCTTGTCTTTGTTTTATCTTTTTTGTCTCCCTTTCTCTTTCCTAAAAACTGAACGAACTTCTCTCTTTTTCTCCCCCCTCTCTCTCTCTCTCTCTCTCTCTCTCTCTTTCTCTCTCTCTCTCTTTCTGGTGCACGCTCTATCTTACTCTCTCTCTCTCGCTCTCTCTCTGGTGCATGCTCTATCTTACTCTCTCTATCTCTCTATATCGTTCTCTCTATTTCTCTCGCATATTTTTCTTTCCTTCTCCTCACGTCTTTTACTTCTCTTTTTTTGAACCATTCTAACATCCTTTCCTTTTCGATCAAACCTCCCTTTCTTCTTCCTTTCTCTCAATCTCTTGACCTTCTATTCTACCGCATCTCCGTCTTTTTTTTGTTTGTTTTCTCTCTCTTTTAACCATTTTCTTCTTCTTTTCTGAGAACTGAACCACATTTCCCGTTTATTGATCTATCTTACTCTCTTTCTTTCGCATGCACAGATATTTTCTGTTTTTGTCACTTGGTTCATAAAGTCCTTTTCACTTTATTCGACTCTTTCTTATATATGCTCTTTCGTTTCGACTTCGTAAACTGTCAGACAAAAATCGCACCCAATATGACCCTCTCAAACAATGCCTCCGGGCTTGTCATGCTATTCGGCCATCATGGATGGGTAGGGCGTCTTGTTCATGCGTATGAACGAAATGACATCTGTACATCCAAACGCTATTAAAATGGTCATCCTAGCTCGAGGAAAATGTCGCTGAAATCATGGCCGGACATGAAATAACAGTTTAAGTTTTTAGCGCAGCGGAAGTTTCGATACTGAGAGGAATGATAAAATAAATGTCGGTGCATCTCTGGAGCCTGGTCATAATCCAGTGTCTTCGGCGTATTTATACAGAAAGAACAGAGTCGTCGAAATATAGAAAATTTTGAATATATTGTTTAAACCTTTCACTGCTTCATTGTCTGTTTAATTTGAAATTTTAAATAGACGGATTATCTAAAATGATCTAAAGAAATAGATCTTTCATGTAAAACAAATATCTTAAGAAATTGTTATTTAATCTAAAATAATCTAAAGGATAGATCTTTTATCTAGAATTATTGAAAGAAATAGATCTTTCATGTAAAACAAATATCTTAAGAAATTGATATTTAATCTAAAATAATCTAAAGGATAGATCTTTTATCTAGAATTATTGAAAGAAATAGATCTTTTATCTAAAATTATATAAAGAAATAGATTTTTTATTTTATATTATCTGAAGAAATAGATCTTTTATCTGAAATAGTCTGGAAAAATGGATATTTTATCTAAAATTAGATTTAGAAATAGATATTCTATCTAAAATTATCTTTTGAATAGATCTTTCTTCTAAAATATTGTATGGAAATAGATCTTTCATCTGAAAATATCTTAAAAATAGTTTTTTTTTTCTAAAATAATCTAGAGAAATAGGTCCCTTATCTGATATTATCTGAAGAAATAGATCTTTTATCTAAATTTATCTAAAGAAATAGATTTTTCATTAAAAATTATCCAAGGAAATATGAAATTTTGTTTAAAATTATCTCTATAAAATACCAGCACAATATTTGGGGTTTGGTCTCAAAATGACCATACATACCCCCCAAATACTATTTTTCAACCCCGATCCCAGGAACATAGACACTCTGGGAGAATAATCTGTAGGCTACTTGGCTGCTTGAATAAGATCGGGAAGACAGTGTTGCGCAAATTTCTCAAGTGAGGACAGAAACTTGCCTTGAAAAAAAGCCATCGAAATCTTGATTTTAAGTAGGCTTGAACGCCGACTTCTGACAGCGATAATGAATACTCTAATATTACAACCAAGAAGCACACCATTTGAAATAAGCTTTGCTTTATTCATGATGGTAATCTTTGCTTTGCCGTATATAAATCTATGACGGTGATTAACCAGTATAGACGAGCCCTAAAAAGTTCTGGAAAGATTTCATTTAATAAAAAGTAAAATTGAACTATATGTCTATCAGAAATCAACACGATAATGAAATTGAATGCACATATCTGTTAGATTGCTTACCGTGTAATCGTTACTTTGTATATTGAAAGAAATACGTTTTCTTTCGTACCTTACAGAATTCATAGCACACAATCTGTTGATGAAATGCGTTTTTCTTTTATTGTGTTAATTACTCATAACTTGTTCATTTATACTTTTTAATAAAAAAAATTATCTGTTTGGGGCCCACTCTATGCTGGTTAAACACTGTTATAGATTCATGTATGTCAAAGCAAAGATTACCTCCACGTTTGTTTATGACAGTTCATAATCCCCTACATGGGAAAAACTCCTTAACAAACCAGGTCACAAAATACATCTTGCTTCTATTCAGTCTTGTGCATGTAAAATTAGCCAAAAAAAGGGGGGTTAAAAATAACCGTGCACATAAAAAGCTCCGTTATTGACATAAATACATAGATTTTTGAAAGCGGAGATGAATGGGGCCGTTTTGAAGGGACTCTGTATTTGGAAGCCAGAACTGTTTAGCAAGATATGTTTATCAAGCTAGTCTCACAAATCGTTACTACTGAGTAATGGGTTCGCTTCTCACTGAGTGCCCAGTACTCGTAGTCTAGTGCTAAACTAAAATGAGCTAAGTAAATGATTATTGTATTTCATTATATACAAGAAACCCTTTATTTCAGCAGGGGTTATTAAAGAAAAAAAAAACACTTTTCCTTAGATTCTTCTCATTCATCACTCAGTTTTTTTTTTCCAGCTCATCCTCGAGTTACGGCCAATTTGGGGATGAACAACAAAGGTTACATTTTACTTTCCGAGCCAGCTTTCGGGGTGGGGTGATTGGAAGCTTATATGCCGTCAAACATGGTAGCCAAAAAAGTTGTTAAAAATAACCACGTTCATAAAAAGCTTCTTGTCGACATGAATACATAGATTTATGAAGATGGAGATAGATGAGTCCATTTTGAAGGAATTCTGGATTTGGAAACGAGAACTTTGTGCAATAATTAGGAAAAAAGTTCTGAAGAGTTTGGGCCGCTTCATCGACGAAAATAACAACTCGTTTTTCTTGCCAAAATTGAACTGGAAACAGCAAAATAGCCACAATTTCTCCACAACTCATCCTTCTTCCAATCCTCCCCTCCTTCCATCCATCCTTCCTCCCCCATCATGCATGTGTGTGGGGGGTTGCCTGGGGGGTTGGGTGTGTGTTTTTGTATTCATGTGCGTGTTTGTGTGTGTATGTAGGTATGTTTCTGTATGTTAATATGTATGCATCAATATATTGTGCATTCATGTGTGCGTGTGTGTATGTATGTATGTGTGTGTGTGTTGGTCTGTTTCTGTGTGTTAATGTTTGTAAAAACATATGCAATGCCTATAATATTCTCGATACGATTCTCTTTAAACTTCAATTCCTCATTAACAAACTCATAAACACACGAACATACATACAGACATTCATACATATATATATATATATATATATATATATATATATATATATATGTGTGTGTGTGTTCAGATACATACGTATCCGTGTATATTCTATACATTACTACATTACTAACTTTTATATGCGTATAAACTATATACATATACAATTCGATCTCTGCAACGGTAGAAATAGCTGTAAGGTACGCAACAAATGTTTCTTGGAAATTTCAGATATTGGTCAAAGAGGCCAACCGACTTCCCATTTGTTTGGTTTTCGTTATTCTTTGTTTCTCCTTCACATTTTTCTTACTTTCATTCATCTGCTCAAAATTTGGTTCTTTCTTTTTTTTTTCTTCTCTCTATCTATTCTGTCTTTCGTACTCATTTCTCTCCGCTCTTACATTTTTTCTTTCAACAAATCCTTTCCCTTCTATTTCTTCTATTCCTTTATTTATTCTTTTTTTCTTCATTCATTCCTTTTTTTTCCGCCTTGTAAACCCTATCTAACCCTCTTTTATTTTCTTCTAATATCTTTCTTCTCTCAATTTCTTTCTTTTTGAATTCCTTTCTATCTAATCTTCGTTCTTTCTTTCTTTCTTTCTTTCGAAATATTCTCCCCTTGAATAATTTTCTCCTTCGTTTCTTCTTGTCCCGTCCATCTTCTCCAAAAGATCGTATTTAATTTTGTTTATCACTTCTTTTTCTGAATGAATTCAACAACGGAGTTGTATACCATATGGGAACTCAATTCAATGAGTCACCTTTTCTTTCTTTTATTTCTTTCTCTTCTTTCTCTCTATCGATTCTTTATTTCTTTCCTTATATCTTTCCTTCTTCCTGTTATTCTTTTTTATTCCTTCTATTTTTCTTTTTTTTTCTATACTACCCTTCTATTCTTCCCTTTCTTCCTTCCTAAACCTCCTCCTAAAAGTTATTCCTTCTTTCCTTTTGACTAACTTCTTCAAATATCATATTTAATTTTGTTTATCCCTTCTTTCTCTGAGTGAATTCAAACAACAAGGATGCATACCTTATGGAAACATTACTCCATGACAGTAATCTTTTCTCTCTTGCATTTCTCTCCTTCTCTTTTTCCAAGTCATGAAATTGCAAACCCCTCGGGAACTTCACTCAACGACAGCCATTCCGTTAAAATTCAACAGAGCTGAAACTAAGATTAATTGCCTTAAGGGCAAAAATTGTTTTGTTTTGTTTTTCTATTCCATATTTCTTCATTTTTCATTCACCAATATTTACGTTTTTGATACTGTCTTTTTTTTTTCAGCTAACTTTGATTTCTCCTGCTTCTTTTCATTCATACTATAGTCGTCATCTTCAACGAAAGGATCAGCTTATCCTACTCATCGGGGGAAGAGAAAAAAAAAGTTCTCAGAAAAACGTAGAGAACATTGCTAAAACAATGGTTATTTTATTTTTTTTAAACACAGTTTATTCACTGGCATACAAATAAACAAACAAATAATATTGCTTCACTTATATTTTTCTTCTTTGAACAGTAATATTGATTGGGAAAAACTACAAATAAAATCAAATGTTTCGAAGAAACGTCAGCCATCTTTGATAATATCTGCCATATTGAAATAGACACGTGACCAGCCCTTTTTGTTTTACGTGCGGAGATTTTGTAGAATTTTCGGTAGAATTCTAATTCTATTTCTTCTTTCCCTTATTCAACTCAAATTTTGGTAATATGGTTATGAGTTTTGTATTATTGTTGATGGGATAAATTTTCCTTTAGTTTCTTTTTTTTAAAATCATGAACGTTATTTTTAAAAATTGAAATGGTTTAATATTTGGTTTGTGACAGACACTTTTAGTATTTACCGCTCCGTCTTTATGCTGTAATATTTCTCAACGGACAGCTTTCTCATCTTATTTAAACGACGTGTTTTGTATGGGTAACATCCTCCGTTGATAATAGCTGTTCATTTATTTTTCTTCCGAAAATGGCGGAAGTATTTCTCCAATCGTTACTGACTCGATACGCTTTCTTTTAAACATTTAACAATTCTGACCTAAAGCCAGCACGTTCTGGTCCCTTGAGGAAACTCACCGTGTAGAAAAGGAAAAAAAAGAAGAAAAATTCAACGGGAACACATTCTTCTTCAACTTATTATTATTATTATTATTATTATTATTATTAGTAGTAGTAGTAGTAGTAGTAGTAGTAGTAGTAGTAGTAGTAGTAGTAGTTCACTGGGTTCAACTGACAGCAAGTCTCCTCAATACTCCGGGACCTTTCTCGGTATCCCAGCCGACTTCAGTAGTGCCGTCGTCTGGACAGTCAGTTGCTCCAGCGTTTTTGCTAGTTTTTTGGGAACAGTACTTCGGGCTCTGACCACTATTGGGACAATCGATATTATTATTATTATTATTATTATTATTATTATTATTATTATTATTATTATTATTATTATTATTATTATTATTATTATTCAAATGCATTGAAAATCAGAGAGACACAGAGTGAGAGAATGTGATCGTCATTGGTCAGGAATTATTACAAGCTTTACTGACAGAATATTTCTGTCACATGAAGAATACATAAAATATGTTTTGATGATTGCTTACATTCATTTATGTAAATAACGGGATCCATTAATGTAATGTAAATCAAGGGAAATCAGGCAAAAGATAAACCAGTCAAAAATCAATGATAATTGTCGATGCTTCATCTAAGAAATGCAATTATTACTTCTATCACTACTAGTGATATTAAATGCAGCACAAATTAAGATGAAAGAAGTACTTGTCTCATAAGTAATCATAACAAAACAGGCTCCACGTAAGTGATTCAAATTTTAAACTATTATGTTATTTGTAATCCTCGGCCGCTTTGCATCACGTAGCTTCTAATGTTTGCACTAATGTTATCTATCAATGCATAAAGAAATCCCCGTATGTGCACCGAGATTACTTAACAACTGGCTATTGTACAAAGTCGTCAATTGCCAGATATATTTGTCAGCGCCTTAAGCGGTGATAAGTCAAGTTTGAGGTGTTTGGGACTTGTGATTCGCGTGAAACCTGTAAAGATTAAATTTAAAAATTACAGAGTACAGATGTTTCATCGTTCCAGTAAATCATCTCCCTTGACTTTCGTTCTTTAGAATATTCTAAACTTGGATATAAAGTATCTAAATTGGTAACTCTGACGAAAATTAATCGAAATACTTCGAGGTGATAGTTTTGCATATCGGATGGAAAATCATTAAACATGATTATCATGGCCGGCTGCCCAACACCTTGAAGTCTGGCCCCTTCCAAAAGTGCGCTCTTTAAAGGGCTTTGCCTTGGTTATTACTCTTGCAATAATTCATAAGGGCACTGATAGATTTTCTGTTCATTGGGGACTTGTGTAACCGTTATCAGGTTACAGTATGGGATTTTGGATACCAGTTGAGACTGCGTACGATAACATTTGCGTTAAAACTTGCAATAATAGAGTCCTGGTCTAGACCAGACTCCAAACTCTTAAGAGACGGATGCTTTTCTTTCTAAAAAATGCTCTTAGCATAGATATGAGTCCAACTGCACTCGTTGTAATCATAAAGCATTCTAACTATATTCTCTTCACCGTCATGCCTCGATAAGTCAAGAAAAAAATGGATCATCATTAACAATAGAAGTATTTCATAAAACATAAAGCTGTAAACGAACTGAGATTATTTTTTTTCCCTATTTGCTTTCACATGTTTACTGATTTCAATCTAATCTTTTATTATCTTTATTTGCATGTGTGCGTATTCCAACTTTTATTTGTATTTAAAATTTCCTCGTTAAAAATGGATTGTCTTTAGTTGTCAAAGTGGCGTTATCTGGTGCAGGCAGTGACGACCGTCAATGTCAGAAATAGCGATGGATAAACCAGGACAAAGTAGAATGAATGAACAGAGAGGGATAAAAGGGAGAAGAACATAATGAAGAAGGAAGAAAAATAGAAGAAGGCTGAAAGGAAGAAGAGACTAAAACAAAAAAAAAGATGAAAGGAAAGAAGAACAACAGAAAAGGTTGGGGGGGGGAGAACAAGACGGAATGAAATAAAACAAGAACGAAAGAGAGAAAGAAAGAAAGAAGGTGAGGAAGGAGAATGATAAGAGAGAAAGAGAAAGAAAAAGAAAGCAGCCAAGACAAAAGGGAGAAAGATAGATGAAAGGAAACAAGCAAAATCGGAATTAAAGGGAGATGAAAAGAAAAAAGAAACAAAAAGAAAGAAAAAAAAGAATGAGAATTAAACAAACAAAAGAGTAAGAGAGTAAAAGAGAGAAGAAGAAAAGAGGGATAAACAAGAGAAGAGGGCCGAAAGAACGAAAGAAAGATGAGATAGCAAAGCAGTGGGAAAGATCGAGGTAGATGACGTCATTGAAAGTAAGTAATTCCTAGTAGGAAAAAAGAGAGACTTGGTAAAAAGAAAGAGAATTAGAAAATAGAGAATGAGTTGTGGAGATGGGGATATGGGTGAAGGTTGGAAGAAACGATTAAGTCTTTTGAGTGAAATAAGATTTTGGATCGGACAGGAATAACGATTTAATTAAACTCTGCACTCGGCAAAATAGTCACAAAGAATTGGTGGGAGGCTTTGAAACCTTTTAAGAATATCTGGAGCCTCAAGTTCTGTTTTTTCGATTTATTCATTAGTGTCTCACTCATTTTATTGAATTCTTCTTTCACTAAAAACAATTTTCGGAAGACTGAAGAGGAAGGTCAATTACGAGGAATAGAAAAATTGTACAACAAGGCAACGAGGTTTTGGGTGGAAGCAGGTGTTGTGGGATAAGAATCTGTGGTCTAGTTACTAGTTGGGTGTAAGTTTAGTCGGGTGTAAGGGTAGTCAGGTGTAAAGGAAGAAAAAGGTTGAGAAAGGAAGGAACAAGTGAAAGTTAGTTCGAAAGGGAGCAGAAGAAAAATGTCTGAATGAGAGAGAGAGAAAGAAGGAAAAAGAAAGAAAGAAAGAAAGAAAGAAAGAAAGAAAGAAAGAAAGAAAGAAAGATCTCGTAATGTGAATAATTGCAATTACTGGTATGTTGATAAGGCGAAAGTGGGTTCTGGAAGAAAGAAAGAAAGAAAGAAAGAAAGAAAGAAAGAAAGAAAGAAAGAAAGAAAGAAAGAAAGAAGGAGAAGCCTGACTGCTGAAGGGTCCAATTACACTCCAACTTCACAATGATAGTTTTATACATCGGTTTTGTTTAACGTGACGGAATTGACAAACAGTGAAGAATGTGCTCCACTAAATTAAGTGAAGGTTGTTATTGTTATGATAAAAAAACAAAGTCAACTCCAGCCTCCAACTTAGACAGGAATTTGACTAAAGAAATGGTCAAAAGGTAAAGTCTTGCAGGCATTGCAGAGGCCATTATGGATGCTTCCCTTGGTTTTCTCCCAAGAGAGAAGCTCGGGTAGAGATTTATTATCCATCCAATGGAGAACCTTTGATTGGCGAGATCGTATACGTACCCTTTATAGCACACAACCCAAGGTTGTATTTTATAGTTCGGCATCTATCACCTGCCCCCCTTGGTAATTGCCACAGACGACAGGGAGTGGTACATATCCCAGATACGACAGAGAAGTACTTTAGGGGGGATCAATTTTCGGTCACAAGACCAGCAATTATGGCTTTTCTCTCATGGATAGCAGGAAACAGTGAGATTTTTGGGATAATCTGAGATGATTAAAGTGAGGAAGTCAAATAAAAATGATTAAGCTAATTATGGCTTCAGTCGTCCCTGCTTGGGCTCCACTTGTCTCATGACTACTTAATCGGCCCTGGTTGGCAAAGTGGAATAAACTTAGGGGCAACGAGAATCCAAAGTAGTGTCACTAACTTCATCCTGCGCTATTTTACCAATAGTTGGATTCACGACTTCCCTAAGCACATAAAGGCGGAGTAAAACACAAATTCTGAGTAAAAAAAACTTCTGTTTTGATAGTTGAACACTTTAACTTCATATAAAAGTGAAAGTTCACCGGTACAGATTGACCCGCCATATTTATAGTTGCGTTTCTCACCTCATTCAGACGGGTATAGTATAAATCTGATTTAGGCTGATCTATACATCCTTCCGATGGAACGTTCTCCAGTCATCCTCAAGAGCAATATCCTGCTCAAGGCCCTTTGAATGATACCTGGCGTGAAATACAAATGAAGGCTTGAAAGTGAATAGCCCAAAACATAGTGATCAAAGTGAAAATGATGATGATATTAGTTCAAAAAATGAATAGATTAGTGACGACTTTTTAATATCGGAACTTCAGACAACATTTCAGGGTTGGAGAGCTTGCTGTTCCAGACATAGTAATAAGGACTATAAAGATACGTAAAGTTAACAGGTCTTCGTACTATCAAATCATGCAATTATGGCTACTGTTTTTATCAGAACTTTATTTATGTTTATATCTATTAGGCACGTTGTGTGCTCTTAATCATCCTTTCCCGGTGTGCAAGTGTCATTCAACATCTAAATGTCATCAAAGTGTTACAAGATAACTGATTTATCAAATTATTTTACAAACCAATTCTTGGAGGAATTTAACAAGTGGTAAGGTAAAATAATGGTTGCCACTGTTCTTGGTGGATCGGTAAGTGAATACCCCGACTAGGACACCAGTCCTATTTTCGATTCTTATATGTAGATTTATACATAGAATGTCTGAATTCTGACAAATGAACGGTCATCTAGTCCTAAGGCAAATCGTTAATATCCCAGACTGACTATGCAAATGTTTCTCAAATGCTCAGAAGAGTTAAATGAAGTAAAACTTACAAAAATTATAAAAAAAGGAATTGAAAGAGAGACTGTTTGGGAAATTGTACAGATAGAAGGAGGAGAATTAGGAGGAAGAGAGAAAAGTAGAATTGGAAAGAAAAGATTTAAAGGAGGGAAGGAGTTGGGGAGGGAGAGTGCCTCTTTCTTTTAGGGAAATTGTTTCTTTTTCGGGAAAAATATAATAGAAAGCTCTAACGAACATATCGAGAATAAAGAAAAGAAAAATTAGAGTTGGCACAGAAGAAGAAAGCCGCAAATATGAATGAAACTATATCAAAATTATGAATAAGAGGACAACAATGAAAATATTGATAGATGATAGCGTGGGAACAGGGGGTAGGGACAGGAAATGGCGTGGTATGAAGGTTGCGCGCTGTTTTGTAATATTGGTTTAGGGTTAGGTTTGGGGGTTGGTAAAGCATCGGTATGCTCCATATGTAATGTGTACGCGAGCGGTCGCTTCTTGTTGGGTACGTGTCGATGTGCGTGTATGTGTGTTTTGTGGGTGGCTGGGTATGTGGAGGGTTCGGGTGGTTAGTCGGAGACGCAAAAAGAAAAGTTCAGTGACGAGAATAATAATGATGATGATAATACTAATGATAACAGCACAATAACAACAGCAACAACAACAACACCACATCTACTACTACTACTACTACTAATAATAATAATAATAATAATAATAATAATAATAATAATAATAATAATAATAATAATAATTATAATAATAATAATGAGGCAAGTGAACCAAAAATGATCGTCAAAAATATACGGAGCGGCAAATGAAAAGTTTTAGAAAAAATTGGAAAAAATGAATTCTTCTCTTCTTTTTGGGCAGATGTTTCAACTATAAAAACCTGTTCCTGAGATCTCCCCCCTCCATCTCTCTCTCTCTATCTATCTATCTGTCTCTCTGTCTCTCTCTTTTCTCTCTCTCTCTCTCTCTCTAACCACCCCTTTCTACGACACAGGCTTCACTCAATCCAACAATACCTAACCGCATCCTACCCCGACCGCTACTTCACCCACGCACTTTCCGTGTTACGAGTGCTGTTTTCTTCTTTGTATCTTCCGTCTTCAACATCTTTGCTTCCGTTCTCGTTTTTATTTTATCATCCTTCCCTTTATTTTAATTCTGTAGAAGTTTCTTCGACCTTTTCTTTTTTATATCCTCATTCTTCGTCACTTATTTATGTCTTTATTTCTTTCATGAATTCTTCGTTTTTTCTTTTTTTGTCTTCATATCTTATCTATTTTACTCTCTGACTTTTCTTCGTATTGTATCCATTCTTCTTCTCCTCGTCCTCCTCCTCCTCCTCCTTCTTCTTCTTCTTCTTCTTCTTCTTCTTCTTCTTCTTCTTCTTCTTCTTCTTTATTTCTTCTCTTTCTCATCTATCATTTTGTCGTCTTCCTTTTCTCCTTTCACATGTTCCTTCTTCTCCTTCTCCTTCTTCTCCTTCTTTTTCTTTTTCTTCTTCTTCTTCTTCTACCTACTCATTCAACTATTTTTCTATTTCTTTTCTCTTTTTTTCAACTATCCATTTTCTCTTTATTGGTGTCCTTTTTCCTCTCCATCTCCTTATATCATCTCTTTCGTCTCCTCCAATGTGTTCCTTCCCTATTCATTTTTCTTCTTTTTTTCCTTTCTCTTTTTCTTTCTGCTTGTTCCAAGCTTCTTTTATCTTTAATACATCAATTTGATTTCTTAGTATTCTTTAAATATTTTTTTTGCCTACCTTTCGTCCTGTTTTTCTTCTTATTGTAGAGTTTGTTATAACAATTTATGGAAATCTTTTATTTGTTTGTTTGTCAATTTGTTTACATTTTGATACTGTGTTCGTTACTCCACATTCAACTACTTTCCATTTTTCTCTACTTTCTCATCTTCTTTCGTGTATATAAAAAAAAAATTCCAATCATTCTCCTTCACCACCTCAACCATCTCCATCACTGCATCTCCATCTTGTGTAGACCAGCCTCACCGGCACCATTCCATGCGCACTCACTTGTACTCAAAGAAGCTGATTCTTACTTTCGCTTTCACTTTTACTTTCACTTTCTACAGTGTTATTGAACGATCTATTTACCAATTCAAATCGCCGCAACTTTTGGTGCCCTATCTCATGTGTGTTCTCAAATAACTGTTTTTCTGCATCACTGGTCAAGTTTGTGCAGTCTTTAGAAAACCTGCAGAATGCATTTTTTAATTCTCTAAATATAGAAACATTTTCAGTCTTTTATATCCATCATCTTTTATTCCTATGATCGGTTCTTTCCATTCATTAACTTCTTGTCCTTATTCCTGATCTTATTCTTGTTGTTAACGTTGTTCGTTTCCAATTTAATTCTTCTTCTTCTTCTTCTTCTTCTTCTTCTTCTTCTTCTTCTTCTTCTTTTGAAACTTTAACCTATAATAAGAATCACCAGTGAACATGTCACATTTTCCTATATTGTCGATATATGCGTGAACTACTTTGTTACAGACTGTCGCATATAAGATTCATTCAGTCATTATTTGCATATTAGAACTAGAGGTGTCTGGGAGTCATGATGGGGTATCACACGATAGGAAGTCGTTTCAAATCTTCAACATTCTATCTCTTCAATGCAATTGGCTGTCTTGTCTCGAATCTTTTATGGATCTAGAATCCTCCCTCTTTCTCTGCAAGGATTCTCAGAATCCTTCCCAATAACCCAACTGTTATGAATGCAAACATCACATTCATGCTCCCTGAATTCTTATCTGGCAGGATCCCTAATATATCTTCTTCTTCCCTTGTTTGCTGTTTTCCGTTATTTAGATATAGTCTCCAGGCTGGATCGAGTGGTCTAACTGAATCTCGAAATTCCAGAATATTCTAACTGTTCTTAGTGTTTTGCAATAAAATTCTATATCATTTGTTTGTACAGTCGAACTCAGCCCGTTTGCATAGTTCCCAGTGAATTATTGTCCCATTCCGTTGAGACTCTCAATTACCAAGAGATTGCCAACATTTGGGAGATAGGTACAGTGGATCCTAAGGTGAAATCGGGTGGGGTGTATTAAAAATGGGAAATCCAATACGTAAAGAAACTAAGAAATATAAGGTTCAGAGCTAAACACAAAATCTTTAGTGAACGAAGAAGTATGTCTTAGATTCTACAGAGGAGAGTGGTGCAGCTGGATATGGTAATAACGAATCAATAACATTAATACCATGCTTACATGGGGTATTTACTTCAATAGAATCTTTACTACAACTTTTACAACTACAACAACAACAACAACAATAACCACAACCACAATGATAATGATAATGATAATGATGATAATGATAATTTAGAAATTTCTTTTAAAATAAAACAACAAATCTTTGAATCATACAAGTAATTCTGATCTATAAATCCACAGAGCCGGTGTATGTTTCTACACTGCCTTTGGCACGGATTGAACAAACGACATCTAGGGAAAGAGATGAGCTCTAATTTAAGAGGCCAAGTCCTGGAAACTAATGATGATTTGAAAAGAGATATCTTGTTCTTTTCAATTTCAGTTTAATTTACTGTTTTTGATGGAATATAGAACATTGTCTTATAAGACCCCATTCTAGCATGGGATATTTAGAACACACTGTAATTAACATAAGGGAACAAAATTTGTTCTGCTTTGCATATAAGATCAAGGGATTTTCCAGAGTTGTTTATTTAGTAGAACAGGGTCTTATATGCTATTTTTATTTAATTTAAGACAAATCTAAACTCTGGTTAAAAATCCTAAGTTTGAAAATAATCAAATTTGCAAAATTTGTGAAATCTATCGAAAAATGGCTTCGTGATTTAAGTTGATTATGAGTTGCTCCTGATCACGTTTGCACCCAACCTAAATGCATGTGCGCATACACTGTCATATATATATATATATATATATATATATATATATATGTGTGTGTGTGTGTGTGTGTGTGTGTGTGTGTGTGTGTGAACTTTTTGTCGAAATTTTGGAATAAATCCGCAAGAGCAGATGTTTTAATAGAATGAATAATGCCAAAAAAGCTTATAATTAACAACAATGCCTTCTTCGAAGATAATGAATGGTCTTTTTATAGAGAATCATGATGATGATGAGAATGATGAGTAGGAGGAAGAAGAAGAGGGGGTGAAGGAAAAATGGTGGAGGGGATGAGAAAAAACGCTGAATAGTGAAAGCAGAGGAGAGAGAAGAAATAGTAAATAAGAGGAGTAACAGATTGTTGATTTGGTGATGATGTTGGCAAAGTCGGTGGGGAGCCATGGGGGTTTATTTCCTTTGTGATATACCTCCCCATGATATCAGTTCAAAAAACACTCTATTTTCATTATCAAATACATTACTATTATCAAGTATATCATTATTGTCAAAGATATTAACGTTTCCAAGTATGTTATCATTGAACCTCCGTAGCTACCAAAGATGGCAAAATGTTTCTATCCTATTTCACGTGTGCCTGCGTTTGTATGTTTTCTCATGTGTTCATATGTTCCAGTACTCCTGGCCATTCTGTTTTGTCTACAGACTTTGAATTCAACATATGTTCTCCACTCGACTCCTTCCGAAAATGATTTTTTTAAATCTATTTTTGGGAAAGCTTATATGATCGGGAGGGGAGGGGGCTTAGTTTTACAGTTTTACTGATAACATCTAAATATTTTTTTATACTTTTAGTTTGATTTTATCTCAGCGAAAACGGCTGTGAAGTCATAAATAGAATGTACTTCGACCATATTTATTTTTTGATGGATTTTTTTAGCATGACTTCAAATTTTGATGCTACGATTGTTCAATCATTGACTTTGATGACGAGTTATTCTTGTTATCGCATGTACGTACGTTAACATCCCCAACCTATCCACCTTTGCGATGTGATGAACTAGGGAGCGAATTAAAGAGGGCACTAATGTTTGAATAGATGAGTAAAAAAGAAACTCTCTCTCATCTAACATCCTTGGAATGTCACGAGCAATGGTTAGAATGGAAGGAGGTGCTTATGTTTGATAGGGAGCTAAACAAACTCAACCTTCACAATAACTGACATTCGTTCTTTACTTCTCCTCGGCAAGTCCAAAGCATAAAAATGGATTTGTAGTGGTAGTAGATCACAGGAACATAAAGAGATATCAAGAGTAATCAATAATGATTATGACAGATATAATAGTTTATTTTCTGTTTACAAGGTATTATAGTTGATATAGATATGTATTCCACGGGTAATAAATTACATTAAGTTGATTGTATACTTCAATTGAAGAAATATATAGGCAAGAATAATGTTAATCTTTGCAGTAAACACCTGTGCAATTTTCACGGGTCTAGTTAGTTATTATCAATTTTTATTATTATTAATTTTAACTCTCGAAAACAAATATCTTTTTTTATTTGTAATCGATTAGATTAATCATCGTCCAAGTTGTTTGTTAATTACATGGGAAAACACAAATTATAATTACAAATAATGTTATCAAGCAATCATTGTTATCAAGGTTAATCAGTCCAAAACAATTTATTTAATATAATGTATTAATATATAGAGCTGTAGGGTTGCATAAGAGTAACGAGCACAGATTTGACAGACTGAGTTTGAATTTGGGCTGTGGCAGCATGAATTCCCTTCGCCCTCATGTTCTTGGTAAGAACATGAATACCCTTCTCCTTGCGCTCTTCCCGAACATAAAATATTTTGTTGAAATATCTCGTCGCTGGAATGCCAAGTTCTTTGGTGGAGAAAATAGCAAATGAACATTTATGCAAACCACTTGCCCATAACTAACTTATCTGCAAGGGCAATTATATCTCTTACCTTGCTTTTGTTTATCTTAATGATTTTTTCACGGTCATTAAATACATGTTTTGTCCCCCACGTAAGCGTACTTCATGATGCCAATTTCTCATGTAAACGTGCCTTTGGATGCCAATCTGTCTCTATGTATTTCTGCGCTGTTGGTGATAAGGACTGAACTTATATCACCTAGACACCAACGTGCTTATCAAGGTAAAGACAGAACAGTTTTGATGACTCAAATTAGGTATCAATCTCCCCTCTTTTCCATGTGTTTCGTAGCTTACGAATAAATGACAATAGATATTTATGTATCCCAATCAAGACTTTGTTGATTCATTAACTACCAATAAACCTTTCTAATCAATTAAATTTTAGGACCATACTATCATTATAAGCAGCAGCAGCCATCTTAAGCTGATTCCTGGACAAAGATCTATCTCAACTGGTTCAATGTAGACCATAACTGTGCTAATATCAGCCACGTCCTAACTGCCAACTTTTCTATCTCATCTATTCATCTTATTTCTGGTCTTCTCCTACTGCTTGTGCTCTATTCACGACACCAGTCTATGTACCTTTTACATCATCTGTTACCGTTACTTCTTGCTAACCGTAAGTCGTAAAAATTACAGGATTATTCACTTATGGATCGGCACTTCAGTCTAGGATCAGAGAATCTGGACGTTTTGCCCAGAATCCAAGGGCAGCTCTCTGGCACTCGTGCTTACGATCAGAGCATCAGAGTGCAGTATCTCAAGCAATACAGTCTTTGGTAGCTTATGGTTGCCTACTGAAGCTCGGTACTGCTAAATGCTAGAGGCCTAGGATTCGTCCTATGGCCTCAGAAAATCACACATAATGGGGGAGTAGTATCATGGGATGGGTTGGGCTTGCATAGATGCCTTAACAACATTGATTGCAGAGACTAGAGCATTTTTTTTCAATTTCCCGTGTACAGAAACCCACATTAAACCGACCTTGTGTCACATCTTGCTCTTGTAGAGAAGCGAGTGAATATGTGATCAAAGCATCAGTGCGTAGTGACCCAGCCTTTGAGCTGAGGTTATAGTGTTGTATCTGTTTCCTCTGTTCTGTTATCGCCTTTGGGTTGGACAGAGCATAAACAAGGCCTGGGGATTCCAACCCTGGGATGGCACCAACCCATTGGATTATATATATATATATATATATATATATATAGTGAGTGCAGGTATGATATGGAATGAGGTTCCGGCTGTCCGAAGTGTAATATGAAATCAGGATCAGGCTACCTGGGGTAATATCAATTTTAGATTACCGGGAGATAAATTGAAAGGTGGGTGTAGCTTGGAGTCTTTACACCAGTTGACACACATTAGTTTGTTTTTTTCATCAGTAGCATTTGCAGTTTTCTATACGATATATATATATATATATATATATATATATATATATATATATATATATATATATATATATATATATGTATTGACAGAGACAGAGACAGAGAGAGACAGACTGACAGACCGACAGACCGACAGACAGACGGCGAAAACTATTTAAAGAATGATAAAAGACTTGGGGAAAAGTTCTCATTACAGTATTACAATACTATCGCATTTCACCAGGTCTTCTGATGAGATACAATCACATTGAAATAATCATTCCTTAAAAGTTTGTTGTTTTTTAATTATATTTGCTGTGGCAAATCTTAAAACTCTTTCTCATGGATAGTCATTGAGCGCTCAACAAATGATTCTTTACCTAATAATCATTTCCAAAAACTATATAACTGATCTGGATCTGACAGTTACTAATTTCATATATATATATATGTATGTGTGTGTGTGTGAGAGAGAGAGAGAGAGAGAGAGAGAGAGAGAGAGTTTAATAATCTATTACCTCAAATGAGCCACTCTCATACGACTCTGGTGCATGCTGGGCCATCCAGGAATCGCTAGTTTCCCTTGGCTATATCTGCATTCAACAAGGCATGCCTTTAATTCTACCCGGCTCAGGGTAATTGGAAGGCTTTGCCTTGGGGACAAATCCCCTGGCATTAGGTTTCAGTTAATTGTTATTGGCTTACAGCCCCAAGCCATAGGAAACTAGGGGGTAAAAGATATATATATATATATGCATATATATATATATATATATATATATATATATATATATATATATAGTATCTCTCTCCCTCTCCCTCTCTCTTTCTATCGTGTGTGTGTGTGTGTGTGTGTGTGTGTGTGAATCCTTGTAATGGACTCAATTCATGAGCAAAGGTATGAAAGCGCATACAGAAAATGAGACACACGATTAAAGTACTGGATCAAACTTGTCCAAAACGCTTATTTATAGATGCCTACGTAAAAGACATTGATCCCGTCATGATATCGATTCTAATCTGATGATCCCCATTACATGAGCTCTGAACATCTTCATCATAGACTTAAAGTTGCAGAATCATTTCCTTATAAACAGTGATGGAAAATGGTTCTGGGAACTCGGTATACAGTGGGGTTGGGTTTTGGGAACTATGTATCCATTGGTAGACATTGAACAGACAAAAAATCTGGAATCTGAGAAGTAGATATACACCGTACCCCGTACCCTTGCTACTTCTACCACTGTTTGCAAATTGAGACCACCCCAAGGCGGCAACATATTTAGCTCAGCATTTAATCAGTGACACTTCTTTTTTAAGTGCACCCTAAGTCCCTAATGTATCAATAAAGACCACGTGATTGAATAAGAAAACAACAGTTTTACGACAAATCCAAGCAAAGACGATTTGCCTTGTTTTATGATACATTATGTAGTTGAATACATCACTTTTGCCGTCTTTTTATTTTCATATTTATTTCTATTATTCATTCATTCGTTATTGTTGCCTTTTTTTAAAGATTATTTCTTCTTTCTTCGATTTTTCTCTCTCTTTTGTCATTTTCCCAATTATACTTTCCTATCTTCCTTTCTATTCTGCCTTTCTTTTGCTTTACAATCTTTATTTGTCTCTTTGTTGGCACACGTTGTCGTTTTTTTCTTTTATCTTTTTCATTCTTCCTTTTTTGATTCTTTGATTTCTTCATCTCCTTACTTTCTGGCTTACTTTTATTCTTTCTTCCTGCCTTTTCTACAAACTCCCGTTCTCTTTTCTTTCTATATTTGTCTTAATGTTTGCTTTATTTTGATTGGTTGCTCCAAGTTTCATCTTTGACGACTCTTTGCAATCTTGTGCCTCGTTTTAATTCCTACTTTCACTTTCACTTTCACTTCGACATTTATTTCACATTTTCTTCTTTTTTTTTAATTTTTTTCCATTTTTTATTCAATTTTCTTTTCTTCTATTTTTGCATTATTTCAAAATAATTCCCTGGTATATTTCCATCGAATATTGGATTCAGTCATTTTGCATTTTGCAAGATTTGGAAAAATGTGGATTTTCGACAATTTTATTTCTTTTCTTTCTCTTCGAATCTTTCAAACGATTCATTCTTATACTTGCTCTCCATTTAAGAACAATTTCTTTAGCTGTGTATTTGTGTTTTCATCAATCCGACAGCTTTGTACTTCTTATTGCTTTTTGTGTGTTTGAATATTGATAATGTATTTTGTGACTTTGAAACAAGTCGATAGTTTTCATTTCAGACTCAGGGGGACTGAGATCGAGGGGCTGTTGCAATGGATAGTTGATACAGCTGCCTTCTTGTGTATTGTCTTCAGTTATTCTCTTTTAGTCATGTTATTGTTTTCTTTTTCCAACAAATTTCATGAACCATTATCAAAAGAAATTCCCTTATATTTTTCTCATAATCTATTCATCTATCTATCTATCTATCTATCTATCTATCTATCTATCTATCTATGTAAATGTCTTCATTATTTATCTATCGTGTGTACCTATTATTTACCTACCTATCCTTCTATTGATCTTTGTATTTATCGATCTGGTCATTTTTCGCTCTCTCTCTCTCTCCCTCTCCCTCTCTCTCTCCCTCCCTCCCTCTCTGTGTATCTAACCATCCACAGTATATCATCTTATTTGTTCATTTTCTCATCCCTTTCTCTCTCTTTGTGGCTATCCATTTCTTTTCCAAACTATCAAATCTTGGAGACTGTTTTTACGTATAAGTAATGGTGTGCCGATCAGATGGCTATATTTCGGAAAGTATGAACTAATACAAGTTGTAATGAGATCATAATTTATCTATTCAGAAAGTTCATTGGCTGAAACGCATCATACATTCTTGTTAAAAAATATATCAGTCGAAAGTGAAAGTGAAAGTAAGAGTAGAAGTTTTTGGTAAGATAACAAAAATTTGATTGAATGAATAGTAATATGTATGCAAGATATAAAATTTGAATAAAAATAAAGGGAGAACGAACGAGCGATCTGAATAAATAAAGATGTAAAGAGAGAAAGAAAAAGAAAGAGAGGGATGGAGAAACAGAGAGTGAGGGAAAGATAGACTATTGGGAATCATAGCAGATGTAAGTTATTAAAATTTTAAAGCCAACATTGATGGTTAAACAAGAAGAAAGTAATTTCTGATTTTTCAAAAAGAGAAATTGCAATTTCATAGAGATTAGTATGAAAAACAAAATCAGCAAAAAATCCCCCAAAAGAACGGAATGGAAGACAAAAGTATGAAAGGAGAGAAAGAAAAAAAAATTGTTGAAGTTATATAAAGAAGTGGAAAATATTAGGTGTGCGCTAAAGTTCTCATCGCTGTTTTCTTGAAAACTAGCGACTGAATAAACAATTGGAAACAGGTTTTCCGCTGGAAACTTTTACACACACCTAATAGAAGAAAGAATATATCAAAACGAAAGAAAGACAAAGAAGACGATAACGAAGCCTAAAAGAGTGATATAAAGAGATATATCAGAGACAAGAGGAAGGGGGAGACTAATAGTTAGAGAGAGTGAGAGAGAAAGAGAGAGAGAGAGAAAAAGAAAGAGAGAAGAGAATCAAAACAGTGAAGGTGATTCTGTACTCGCAAGTTGGGAAAAGCGAGTGCTTATGTCTGGATACGAACGTATATGTATACGTGCGTCAGAAAGGGTGCGAGGGAGATTGATAGGCAGCGTTTTTATGTTTTTCTTCCTTTTTTATAATTATTACAAGACGAATATAGTCTACTCAAGAATTCCCGGTGTCCTGGGTGATAGCTAAGCGGTAAGAACATAGGACTGGTGACCACAAGGATTTCGATAAAAAAAAAAAAAACAAACCCCAGTGTGTCAGATAAAGAATTTTTTCAAAAAAGTACCACACTCAGGACACGGATCTATCTCATTTTAAACCAAGACAAAAACTTACCAATAGCATTCAATTTTTACATAAGTAAAATCGCGGATAACTTTTTTTCTATTTCTATCATCTACACTACGAGTTTTCTTCATTCCAACGGATTTTTTTTTTCTTTCTTTCGTATATTCTCAACTCCTGCTACTAATTTTGGATTACACACGTGTTTCGACTTGGACCCAAATCTGCTTATTGAAAACACTTGGATAAAATGTTATAATGGTTCTTCGAAATTATGGGACACGTTATTATTTCTATTTTGTCTGTCGTGCCATAATAAAGGGGACTTGAGCGTGTTACTGGTAGTGGTAGTGATAGTAATATTGATTCCGGTCTACACAGTACCTTATGATGGCTGCGATGGCAGCGGTGGTGGTGGTGGTGGTGGTGGTGGTGGTAGCGGTGATATTGGAGGTAGAAACGTAAACGGAAAAAAAGAAAGAGTTTATAGTTAAGTACACATTGTATAAGAGAAGAAATAAAAGAAAGAAGAAGAAAAAAAGAAGAAGAAAAAAAAGAAGATTAGGAAGGAAGAAAAGGAGAAGAAGAAAAAAATAATTCCGTGAGGTCAAAGAGAAAGAAAAAAGTTACAAGAACACAACAAGGATCTACATGATAAGTAAAATGTGTAGAACAGAAAGACAGAGAGACATGGATGTATACAGAGAGAATGAGTGACCCAAGGAAAAACGGTCGGAAAAAAGGAAGGAAGGGAGGAAGGAAGGAAAGGACGAAAGAAAAAAGGAAGGAAGACGATTATGGGACTATCCCGAATTAAAGAAATGAAAGACAAATGGAAACCCTACCAATACATTAAAAATTAATTTTTAAAAAAATCCAATCAAACAATGCAATAAATTTTAAGGAAGGAAAAATGTTATGAAATCATGACGCGGGAATTTTAAGGAAAAAGACGAAAAACAGGCATAAAATCAAACGAGGAAATTCTAAAAAAAATAATACTTATAATATGAGATAACGCAAAAAAAAAATACAGTCAGAGAATATCACCCGAGCAAGGGAGCAGAAATTGCCAAAACTTTTTTTCCAAGTGATACGGAAAAAACCACAAACCAGAACCCGTTTCAACAAAGAAGCAAGAAGTTTCACAAAAAAGATTTACATTTAAGTATGACGTATGTACGTTATTACTTACCATTATTTCTTTCATTAAACCAAACTATTAATTCACCCATTGCAGTCACGCACAAAGACAAACACACACAAACACATGCACGTGCACACACACACACACACACACACACACACACACACACACATAGACACACATAATACCTACACATAAACACACTCACAGCAGGGAACTCTATGGTACTTGTTTCTGCACGCTGTGAATTCCACTTCTTATTAGCGTTAGATGTCCCACGCTGTTCAAGTTTGTTACTCGGGTGGGCAACTTAGTGGTACCCCTATACTTCTCTCTTTCTCTCGTTGTTTTTCTATGTAAACATACATATATACATACATACCTGCATAATATATATATATATATATATATATATATATATATATATACGGTAGACTCAATGTCCGTAGCCTGAAACGTAGTTAACAGCTGAATTTTGATCTTAAATTTACACTATATAATATCTGATCTATATGCATTGACATTGAAGAAGATTATCTTGTAAAATAAATTTTTGCTGTATAGAATAAATACTTTCTCATCATTAGGCTACGGAATTATTGATGTACCTACGTGTATACTTACGTATCAGGATGAACACCTTCTCAATAAAATTAAAGGAGAAATAGTAATTCTATGTATGTATGTATGTATGTATGTATGTATGTATGCAGATATTTACCTATTTATATGTATTGAAGGACATATATATCAATAGATATCTATAAATGCATATTTCTCATTATATATCTATTTATCAATCAATTTGCCCGTCTGTTTATCTATTTATCTATCCATACACATAAGTACGTATGTATAAATACACATCTATTTACATAAACATACACAATTATATTCACATATGTATGTGTGCGTGTGTGTGTAATTTTGTAGAAGTATAATTCATATGTATATATATATATGTGAATACATGTATGTGAATACGTATTTACATGAGCATACACAATAATATTTATACATATAATAAGACCATTTAATTGTGTCTGTCTGCTCATTTATTTTGATATTATATCAGCGACACAAATATATGTTTTATGTGGACTATTACAGTTGTCGTTTTTTCAGGGTTTTTTTTTTTATTTCTCTTAATTAAAATAATTCCTGCTTTGATTCTTTCTCTGCTGAATAGAAAATTTTGTAAAATATTTTGTGAACAATTCTTACGTAGGAATTATTGTATCTTTTACAAATTTTTCTTTGTGTGTATAAACATAAATAATGTTATTTTTCATACACACACACACCCATGTATATATATATGTCTGTGTGTTTGTGTGTGTGTGAGTGAGTGACTGTGTAAATGTGTATCACATATCTCTCTTGATAATGTGTGTGTGTGTGTGTGTGTGTTGGTTGGTTGGATTAGAGATTATCGAGATAAAGTGCAAAACTACAACTGAAACTTTTTGGTATTTTAGAAGTTAAAAGTTAGTTTTCTGGCGGCGGCCTTCTCCTCTCTATAAACCGTGGCAGGTTTACAAGTGAGGAAAGTAATCCCTGATCTGACACGGTAAGATTAAGGAACTGAATATTTTGAGAAATCCCTACGTTGTCATAACCACAGGTCAACATCATAAACTCATTAACTGGTTTTGAAACGAAGGAGTTAATTAAATTACTTATCAATTCTAACATATATACACACATGAATATACGTAGGTATATCAATACGTCTGTTGCCTAATAATTAAATGATTATTTATTCTACTCACACACACACACACACACATATATATATATGTATATACACACATATATATATATATATATATATATATATATATATATATATATATATATACTTTCCAACGTAATCCCTTTCCTTATCAATGAATACAAATAGGTTATGAATATCAATCAAGAAGATAAAAGTTAAACCAGTGAGAATTTCAGATCAAAATTCAATTGATATCTACGTATCAGGCTACTGAGTTGAAAAAAGTTTTCTTTATATATCTATTGTTTAAAACTATAAAGCTTTTTAGACTATACATATACACATGCATATGAATATGTATATATATATATATATATATATATATATATATATATATATATATATATATATATATATATGTATGTATGTAAACGTATATATATATATATATATATATATGAATATCTGTGGATGTACTCAAATACTGAAAAAAATATATTTATTCAAATAGATGTGAATATTTTATTTTTGAGACTATAAAGCTTTCTAGACTATGTATATACACATGCATGTGAATATGCATATACATACATGTATGTATGTAAACATATGCATATATATATAAATCTCTATATATATATTTATATATATATGTGTGTGTGTGTGTGTGTGTGTGTGTGTTTGTGTGTGTGTGTGTGTAGATGTACACAAATACTGAAAAAATATTTACAAATATATGTATGTATACATCTATGCTTTTTGTGTCAAGTTTAATTCTTTTGAACTGGGAGAAAGTATCGATTAGATTGGGTGCATACCAAAAGTTAGACATTGTTATCATAATCCTCACCCCCATCTCCATCCCGTGTACAAGGGACATAAACTCCTGAATTAAAAACACCATGGATATTGATAACTATCAACCGAAGCTGCGCATATATATATTCATATCTAAATCTACCATTCGATTAATATGTATGTAGTTATTTTGTGGCTTATTTCTCTTCCTTTTTTTTCATGTATGTTTGTGTATTACACACACGGAAATACACACACAGTGATGTATTGCTGTTGGAACGGAGTTCCCTTACTTTGTTTCGAATGGGAACGGCGATTCCTTACTTTCACGTTCATCAACTACTAAATCTCTCATTCTTTTCATCTATTTGTTTTCTCAAATTACTTGAATCGAAGCATTGTAGCCAATAATGGTACCCCTAAAACGTCCCCACCCACCCCCAAAAAACCACCCAGCTGTAGAGGATTATTTCGTTCACCGGATCGCTACACTCGCCGAAGCAAGCGGCTATGAGTTCACACTTCTTCTTCTTCTTCAGCACTACACCTCTTCACACACGCACACGTACACACACTTATACAATCAGGGGACACATTTCTATCTGAATTTTTTAGAAGTGGCATTGTTAATATTCATCAATATATATATATATATATATATATATATATATATATATATATATATATATATATATTCGAATTGACATTCCCATGTTTGTTGTCCTAATCATCCTCTTCCGGTCGGTATTATCTCGTTCCAATAAATCAATAAGATGAGGATGTGCGTCCAAACTCTGTCTTTGAATCGAGAGTTAGACGTACGGCGAATTGAATGTTGAGTGCATGTGTGTCTGCCTCTCGACTCTTTGTAAAGAATTCAATCGATTGATGGACATTTAGTTGTATTTCAAAGTAGCTTCCTATAAACCTATCCGATCGAAACTGTCATGATCCTTGCAGTCCCCTTAACCCATTCTAGACAGACACATATATAACCCGACGTGTCTATGACTACTCGAACATGTATGTACCGAGTTTTGTATGGAGTCTAGGATATATGTCCCGAAGATCTCTTTTAGAAACTTGCTGGGACGTGTGCGAAATATGAAATAAACTATATTATCCTGGCTTGAATATCTACACAGACAAACGTGTCCCCGGATAAATGCCTCATGGGACAAATGTGTACGATCATGATTTTAATTCTTTAAAACGTGGTTTTCAAAGAATTTATTTCAAGGATATTTTTCTCTAACCATTGAATACAGATAAACAGGAACCACATAATTTATGGGAGTAAACTCTTCACTGTTTATCTAACCTATCACATTAAACCAAACCAATATATATATAAATATATATATCTATCTATCTATCTATCTATCTATCTATATATATATATATATATATATATATATATATATATATATATATATATATGATTAACATTTCTCCACCGTGTTTTGAAATCACGACAAAGTGATAGGTCTGCGGTAGTCTCATCTATAGAGCCAAGCTAACAGGTTTTATATATTTACGAATTCATTTATGCTATGTACAATACGAATGTTACAGTAATCATCTCCATTTGGAATAGAAGTAGGAGTGAAGTTTTCCCTTACGGCACCCGGGCTTGTTTATCTCAAATCATTTCTCAGATGTATTTGGGTTTCCGGTGCACTTGTGTGAATGTCAGGTTTCCCTCCAATATTGATATTTATTAAGCTATGTTTAATCCATTACAATTCCAAATGGGTATGGAGCGTGTATTGGAAGATTGTGTCACGCCAAAATTCCCAACAGGGACAACATGTTTGTCTGCTTTGAAAATCAGCATTCGAAGTCTATCCTCGTACCTGGATTCAAACAGCGTCCACTGTGTTGATGATGGAAAGAGACCTGTTTGGCTTTCAGATTAGTAGGCCTGAACTAAAACTGTTTCCAAATCTGTCAGCATAGGTTTCTTTCGGTTTTTAAGCTGGTCTGGCTATTTGAGTGGCTTAATACGTATGGATGTATCTATCACTCGAATAGATTGCACCAATTGAGCAAGGGGGCTGAAAATTCAATGATTTACTCGTTATTATGTCTGGGAAAAAATCATTCCTCCAATATAGGTTTTTAGTTGGGGTTAGATTTTGCAATGTAAGTTAATGTTAAAATTACACGTTAGTTTGTGTCCGGCAGAATCTTAATAAACGCTTGTTTATTCAATTATTGGATTCTCTGTGATCATTATCCAACAAAAGGCGGGAGAAGTATCTGATTGATAGATCACTTCTTCTACCAATTTTAACTGATCACCCCAAACACAACATGCTCCAAAAATACGGTGGTCATGTTACGGCTTCCTGTGAATGACTATTCATCGATCACTTCTTTTTCCAATTTTTAATTGATCTCCCTAAATGGAACATGCTGCCAAAAGACGTTGGTTGCATGACGGTTTCTATTGAGTGACTAAGCAGACCCGCATTCCTGCTTTTTACTCCACGTGAAACCGGGTGACACTTTAATGTTTCGTCTTAGATATTTGCGTTCATTGATCCTCAAATTTGCCAAGTTTGGTACAAGGTCACAAATGAAGGGGAGCCAATGGTTTTCTAGAATAGCTCGTTAACCAATACTCTACAGCTAGATGTCTTAACAATTGCTATTCACTGAGCTTAGCTTAATCTGACACAAAGCCATGAGTATTGGGCACCCAGTAATGAGCCTTCTTACGATAGAGCTCGTTAATCATTGGGTCAACGGTTACAGTAGGCGATAATTAGAAACCATCAACCAAAACTGTCACCAAAACTGTCAACATTGGTTTTTTCGGTCTTTGAGTTGGTCTGGCTGGATGACTATGTATGTATGAATCATGCTTACAAGCAGCAGAAATTGAGATAGAGGGCTAAAAATTTAAATATATCAAGAAAAATACATGTTTTTGTTTTTTACCTATCCTAATAGGTTTACGGCGGTCAATTTACAACGTAAGTTCATGTTAAAATGATTCTTAATTTGTGCCCGACAGCAGTTAGGCTTGTTTTTTATTTTGAAAATTAAAACTTTTTAGTGATCATTGGTTAGAGAAGTAATTCATTGTCTGATCTCCCCTTCATCTTTGTTTTTAATTGATCATCCCCAACGCAGCATGCTGCCGAAATACGGCGGTCATGTGACGGTTTTTATTGAGTGACAAATCAGATCTGTTTAGTATTATTATTTGCACTCAAACCTTTGCGTTATTTTTACATTACTCAGGCGCCTTGGCATAAAGTAATGGTCAGCGGCTCGGTCCAGCTGATCATTATTACTGCGTAGCGAGTCCAGTCTTCATTGGGTATTCTTGCACAAAAATTAAGGCCAGCTTGGTAAATAATTATAAGTTCAGTGACCCCGACTCCCTTATCCTTTTTCCGGAAAGGTACTGATTCTAGTCATTCGGATACGCCTTAGAGAAGCTGTGAAGTGCTTCCATGAAATGAAAATGTGAACTATCTCGACCTTATAAGTGAATCAAAAATCGTATACAGATGTTGACAAGATTTACGGTAAGAACAAATCTTCTAACCATCACACAACTTTAATTTCTGTTGATTGTTACAAGTTTTCTATTTTGTTTTGTTATTGTTAATCCCTCATTGTACCTAATTTATAAATTGAACCTAATTAATGGATTAATTAATTAAAGTCACAATTTATAGATTAATCTCCATCATGGGAACGTATGTATAGGAAGAAAAAAATAGCATTTATATAGGGTTCGGCACAATCTTCGGGTTTGGCATCTGCCTTGGGTTTTGGGAGATATTCCTCACTAATAAGGGGCGACTACTGTATCATCTTTATTATCATCATCAACAACAGTAGCAGCAGCAGTAGCAGTACCATCATCATCATCACAAATACCCATTCTTATTTAATGCTCTCACTCTTACTCTTTCCTGTTCTTTACTTCACTTTCTTTTCTGTTCTTTTTCCACTTTCTTCTTCTTCTTCTTCTTCTTCTTCTTCTTCTTCTTCTTCTTCTTCTTCTTCTTCTTCTTCTTCTTATTCTGTTCTTTCTCCTTTCCTCCTTCCTTATTCTTTCTTCTCTTTATTCCACCTCCCTGATCGACTCTTTTTGCTAAACTCCTGCTATTAAGTTTTGATTTTATTTTGTACGTAACAGCAATGATGGATGACAATGACCATATCCTAAAGTATTGACGTCATGCATGAATAACAGTGACATACGTAAAAAGTGATAACAGATTCACTCCAACTTGTAAAGCCTAACTCAGGTCGACTTATCCTGCTAAATGTTGCAAATCCCATTTATATAGAATATTGTACGAAAAAATGAATTCTGTTTTGTTTTATTCTTTAGATTTTAATGAAACGAGGGAGTTTGACCCTAGCGCAGCCAAGTTCGTTTCACTTTCGCTATTATTCTCTGATACAAACACAATTTTTCGATCAAGAAAATGCATAAAGCCTGTGTTTTATGCTCTATAGAAGCCTCTAAATCCGAATAGTTATTAGTAGTCGTTATAGTTTCACCATTCTCTTAGTAAAGGTTTCATCTGGAGATGACTAAACGAGATGTAGGAGAGAGTAACTCTAACAGAAAACCTACGACCCCAGGACCACACTTCAATTGTTCCACCTCGGTTGGCCATGGTATGTGAACTCTTGATTTAAAAGGAAGGTCGGATACGGGCTCTATACTTCATCATAAATCTCCATAAAGTAGGCTAAAGGGACATTCCTACCGTGTGCACTCATTTGAGGGTCTGCTACAACCATTGGGAACCCTCGTAAATCTTTGTTCGCCGAGAAAAGCCATGATGCACGCTAAATTTATATATAAATATTATAAAAAGAGAGGGACAAAAGATGGACAGACGGAGACAGAGAGAGAGAGAGAGTGCGTGAATTTTTGGTGGAATGAAAGCGAGCTAGTTTCATAAGACTATTGTTGGTGGAGCAAGTTAGATCATTCTTCTGATTAGCTTTAAGCTATTGGAGTAGTTCACAAGTTAATTTGTAAAAGTTTCGTCTGAAGATGAGTCATTAAAGGTATGTGGGTTGAAAGCGATTTTGAATCATTTTCAACGATCTGCGAAAATAATGATAAGAAATAACATATATATATATATATATATATATATATATATATATATATATATATATATATATATATATATATATTGGCTGCCTGTAGTGAAGTATTTATTAGGGAGTCCCACTTTCTTATTGCTGGTCATAGTGTTCGACGCATGTGCTAAAAATTACTGGCTCATTCCTTTCTTGCAAGAATCAGGGGAAGGAACTCCTCCAGGCTGCACTGGTTGAAGTGAAGATCAAGACTGAGATAGCCAAGAAGACTGCCAAGTAGTAAGGTTTTTTTCAGAGTTGTCTCCTCTTAGATGGATAGCTCTAAAGGGTCGAAGGGCTTTATCTGCTTTACTATTTTACCCATTGTTAGGACCGGGAGATTGATTCATGCCTTTCGCAAGGGTATTAGTTCAAAGTGATTACTTCAGCTACTCAGACGATTTCATTTTCTGCAGTGCTAACAGTTATGCCACTCCTCACCTCAATAATGGTTTAACGATAGATATAATGTAGATAAAAACTCTTTCTTATATTCAGGAAATACCTACACTGTTCATATCATTTTATTCATGCATTTATGTGTGCATATAGATACATGCAAATATACATTTACAATGAATGCATAGTACCGGCAAGGACTTAGGGAAGCGAAACATGGAATTTCATGAAACTAACCAAGAACCACCTTAGGATCACACAGGGAAATACGGAAAGAGCAACGCTACAAATAACTCTAAGATCAACATGGATTAGCAGAAAGACTGGGGGGATTGATATACAATTAGTTAATGGAGATGGGCTGGATACTTAGCAAGAAGAGTTGATAACAGATGGAGCAGATTGGTGGCCATAGGGACGGTAAAGATGAGGTGAGATAGGAAGGTTTGTCGGTGAGACATAGTAGAGGATAGCGCAATCGCAGTCGTCATAGAAGGAGATGGGGAATACCTTTATACTGCATAGGACATGTTATGGAAGGGGCGGTGAAAATCGGGTCAATGCATTTGTCAAGGGTTTTAGCTTCTTAAATTAACCTGAGCAACCTTAGCCGAAATTCGAACTCTGTAAGCCGAATCTTTTTTTTCCTGTGCAGTAAATATGATTATACTATTACATACATGCATACACATATCAAAATAGATAGATAGATAGATAGATAGATAGCTGCAGACTGAGACAGATAGATAGGGGCACTTGGATAGATAAAGAGAGAGAGGAAAGAGAGATAGGAACAGACTGAGATAGATAGATAGATAGATAGATAGATAGATAGATAGATAGATAGATTCCAACATGGCCTCATCGATCCAAAGAGAGCTCTATTAAACATTTGATGTTTTATTTTGTGATAAAATTAGGCTTAACTTCATTTGGGGGCAGATTTCGATCGATTACGTCTCAACAATGCTCCTCATCTGAAGAAGATCTGTACACAAACGCTGACATACACACGGACGGTTACATACACGTGCATACACGAGTGGCAAGGGAGAGAATTCATCCCACACCCTCGATTATAAACGTGACGTTCTGTCGAACTGTGCAACTTCTGCTGTTGAATGAATGAGAATTTATTGTTACAGTTGATTTTATTGATTCACAATTAATTCCATTTTATTTTCGCACCAAACGACTTTTGAAAATTTTAAAACTTTTCTTTTTTTACTAATTTTTTTATGTTTAATTTTTTGTAAAATTTTATTTCAAACAAGCGTTTGTTTATAACTTACTGAAAAGCATTTTACCACACCCTGCTGATGGAGATGATAAATATATAAAATCGTTTGAGTGAAAGAAATAATAATTAATAATAAAAAAGAGAAAAGATATGCATATCTGTCTAGTCTATTCATATCTATCTTATAGATATCTATCCATTTTAGTCAGTTAATACCTATCTTCTTACGTATGTATCCATGTACGTATCTATGTTAATCTAATAATCTATCCATCTCAGGTTGTAAATATCTATCTATTCTTTTCTTTATCAAGTATACGTTTGGCCTCAATGCATTAAATGTTGTATCAATGTAAAGTCAGCATCATAGGAAAAGACGTCAAGTTATATTCGTATAAAATAACATTGTGCAATTTTTTTAAATAACCTTTTTTTTCCTGGGTAATATGTGTTATTTTCTTATGTCTTTGGTCGAAAAGGTATACAAAATATCAACTACTCCCTTCAAACTTTGCTTTTGTAACTACGATAGTGATAATTTGAAATCTACCCATTTTCAATTGGGCAGTAAGGAGAATTGCTCGTTTTTAATCACATTAAGTGAGAGAAACAATCACATATGAATATCACTGTCCTGGCCACAAAAGCAATATCCAAAGAAATCGAAACCATAAGCAATTAGAAAATAACACTAATTACCCTGGAGCAATAATTGCTTTGCACTCTGTAGTTGACAATGTTGTTTCTTTGTATCAACGAAATGACCGATACGTACAGTGTTTCTCTTCTAAAACGATTCCTCTCATCGACAACTTTTGCTCGGCTTGAACGACCTGTATTGTTTCTTTTTTAATTCTCACTAAGGCACTTCTTATTCCAAAGGTGTGTGTTTGAAAGGAGACGGACTTGATTGTGTGTGAACCACCTTACCATCATAATCATGTAAAATAATCTTCTGCCCATCGTATAAAACTATAGCTTCGAAGTATTTCGGTTACTTTCAGCGTCGCAACTTTAGACATTTTATAACTAGAATTGTATATTTCTTTAATCTTTTAGAATTCATATTTTATCAGATTTCTCGAGGGCCGTTGATCCAGAAAACTTCAAACTGGATACAGCTCTGCCTTGTGCACTGACTAATATATCTGACGAATGTCAACCCCGTGCAATGGCCAGTTGTCGATTAATCGCAGCGCATGCACAGTAGACTCACACACACAGATACAGATATTTTTCAATTGTTGTTTGATGAATAGCCAGCCGGAATATACGATCTGCTTATACCTTTCTCGTGGCAAAGATCCTTATTTTTGCCCTGTCTTGAGATGCCAAAGATATTCCAATACGTGGTCTGTCGGAATATAGCCCAGCTGGTTTTTTTTAAATTTATCTCGAAAACCAATCGCACATCCTTGAAGCAACTTGGGAACCATTTAGACGACACATTACTGCGCACACATGAGCAAGTACTCTCCGATGGTTAATCAATCGACAGTGAAACACCTTTGTGTAGACTTTGGAACTATGCGACCGTTGCATTCACAATGAATCATTGTTCACGTCTCACGCTATTTGTTTTCTTTTTTTTTTTTTTGTCAAACATTGCTTCACCCTAGTTGGCCAACTAGACTACAGTCCATATTGAGTATTGTCTGTCTTCTTGTCTTCCTGAAAAGATTTTTTAAAAAGAAATTCCAGACTGAGGACGAGATTAAGGGGAACTTGACATGTTTATCCCCCCCCCCAAAAAAGAGGATTTTATAGACTGTTTAAAAAAAGTCAAAGGGATGCTGAAATGTGCATGTGAGGTTCATTGTCTCGTGTACAGTCTGAAATCTTTTAATTCTTCCCAGGGGAAAGCCAGGAATAGCAAGACGGCAAAATATTGACTGCAACAGGATTGACAAAACTGGGTAACGTAATCCTTTGCCAAAAAACTCAAGACGTGAAGAATGGGCTTGGGTTTTGTCACGCTTGCAATTGTGAATTAGACAGTCACATAGTACATAAACTCGCTCAATGGCGTCTCTTTGCCGATTTCCACAGGGAAATGTATGTTCATGCATACACAGTAAGGTCATCTCTACATCAAAGTTCTGCAACAGCTCTTCGAGATATCAAAATGGCTGAAAATTCTCTGAACAAACCTCATATATATATATATATATATATATATATATATATATATATATATGATCCAGAGATCTGTCAGTTTATACGAGCGTGAATCACGATTACTCGATAACTCGCCATTGAATGAACATTTACCGTATATATTAGGCAGCGCACAAAGAATTGAAGTGTCAAAAAGTTTTCGTTATCAGCTGTTCTCGAGAAATCTGATAAAATATCTTTTTGAATTAGAGTCATAGAACTTCCTTTATAGTTTCATAAACTATATCCCTTTATCTCTACTTCTTGGAATTATTTGAATTTAAATGTAAAATATCAAAATAGACAACACGAAAGAGAAATAATGGAGCTATTTCGAAGCAATAGTTTCGCACAATGGACAGAAAATTATCTTGCATGACAATTATGGCAGGTATGTTAACACACTCTAAAGTCCGTACCCTTCCAAACATACACTTTCGGGGAGGGCACTGCCCAAATAGCACTAATCCTAGTCCCTAAAGTGCTTCTGAAAGTCAGAAATTGACCAGCGTTTCTCATTCCTATTTAAAGTTCAAATGAAATTATAGTCAAGTATTTAATCGACGTGGTGTTTAATCAAATTTGAACCTGAAAAGACAATTTAATATCAAATGATGAGCGCAGATGAGAGAACCCTTGGGTAAACCAATCTCCCATGTAGCCCACCCGGTAGCAATAAAATTGTTCTTACAGACGTAATCGGCCACGATAGGGTACCAATTTAATATGTGGACTTCAAAAATATCATGGATCGTGCTTGTAAGGTTTAGAAACTTTACTGAGGTTCTGTTGCCTTAATGTCGCTTCCTAAACAGAACTCTTTATACTTACCGTAAACATTACCGACTTAACCACAGAGACTCCTATATCCTGCAAAATTAATCTGGAGTTAACTACATCTTGGCTACGATTCATAATAATTTTTGTTATCTGCCATTTAAAAAAAAAGAAACCTCTTTTTATATATATATATATATATATATATATATATATATATATATATATATATATATATATATATACATATACATATATATATATATATTCACACGCAATGCTTCCCTGTGAATCTCTGGAAATTGTATAATGATAGTTAACATTTGAAAATATACAAAAATAATAGGATTACTTTCAGTCGATGATTAGAATCAGTAAAACATTCAAATTAGTAAAACATTTAAGAAGTAAACATTTTACAATCATTCAACACTTTGGTTTATTTGACACAAAGCAATGTTTGGGTTTAAATTCTGGAGGAGAGACCCGTCATCTGAACAAGCTGACATTTTGCTTTAAATAATTAAAGGCCCATGCCTGACCATCAAATCTTTGTTTGCTTTTTCTTCCTAAATCGTACTCGTGGTCATCAAATGTCCATTGGTTGGCAGAAACGACCGTCTTATTGCTTTTGCTTTTGCGCCCATACCCGGTTTCTTGCTGCACTGACGACGCCATTTTCCTTCATTTGCGGAGTCTTTAATCTTTTTCTAATTATTTTTTTAAAGATATGAAAAGCATTGAATGTCAATTGGTCTTTCGATTTGTGGTCTTTCACTTATTTAATAAAATCTCTGACATTCATTCATTTTTCTTCTTTTTCGTTTTCTCTATTTTACTTTCCCTCTTGTTCTGTCGATTCCTTTCCTGTTTATTGTATTTTGAAGATAATATTTTATCACCTGGACTTGTGTTATTTTTTTTTTGCTCACTTTATTTTCTTTCTTTTCCTTTGAACTCACTTTCCCTTTCTTTCTCTTCTTTTGCTTCTCTTTTTCATTTATACAACTCCATTGTATCTTTAAAATTCCTTTGCTTTTTTCAGTTCGTTTTTCTTTCTCTTTCAATCTTTTTCTCATTCGCCCAGTTCTTCTTCTTCTTCTTCTTCTTCTTCCTCTTCTTCTTCTTCTTCTCCTTCTTCTTCTTCTTCCAATCCTTTTTCTTCAGACTTTGACTGTTATTTGTTTTCCAACGTTTCCTTCACTTCCATTCTTTCTTTTCTTGCCGTTTTCTTCGATGTGTAACACTCATACAATCTTCTTTTTCTTTTCTTTCTTCTTCTTCTTCTTATCATTATTATCAATATCATTATTATTCCAACTATTATTATTATTGTTGTTGTTGTTGTTGTTGTTTTTCAAATTTGTTCCTTTTTTCCTTCCTTCTTTCTTTCTTCTATTCTCGCCAACATCTCTATTTTCTTCTTCTTTTCCTTCCTGTCTACGAATTGTTTTGTCTTTCCTTTTCCTTTCATTTCACCACTTTCTTCTTCCTTCCTTTCTCTCTTAACCTGTCGATCTTTCTTTCTTTCTTCCTTTTTATTCTCTATCTGTCTGTCCGTCTGTCTGTCTGTCTGTCTGTCTTTCTCTCTCTCTCTCTCCCATTCCCTCACTCTCTTAATGAATCTTTCTTCCATTTTTTCTCTTGGACAATCTTCTTTCCCTTGCCCTTTTCTTTCTCTATCAACCAGTTTCTCTCTTTTCCCTTCTTTTTCTTCCTTCCTTCCTTTTGATTTTCATTCGCTTCACTCAACCTTTTTTTCCTTTGTTCTTTTTTCTTTATCACTTCCTCTATTTCCGACCGCTCCAGTCATCCCTGCTTTAACTCTCACATCGTAAACCTTAATGATTTACAGACCGTCCCCCCCTTTTTCAGCTTCCAGTCTCTTACACATCCTGTTCGTCCTTTTTCCTCCAATACGACACATTTTTCATCAAAGTCTCCGAAATTCCCCCCCCTCGACGATCCCCACCAAATAATACAACCCCGTCCCCATTTTACATCCTCAACCCCCATCCCCGATATATACACACGCCCTTCTTCTCCATGATTAAATGCAGTGTGTCACGTGACTTCGATTTTCTTCTTTCATGTGCGGCCATTTTGATTTTTATGGCTTTTCATGTGGTCGTCAATAGGGGGGGAGTCACTGAGGTGTAACTTGTGGGGCACAGATTTTTGGCAAGGTTCACTAGCGTTGCAGATGAATATGTACAGGCTTCGATAGATATATAGATAGATAGACGGATAGAGGGACGCGCACTGACAGAGATTTTTGAGAATTCAGAGCAAATGATCATTTGAAAGTAGTCAGGGAGTGCATTCCTCTACCAACGCCTATATAACTGAAAACCGAATGAAAATCAATTCATATATACTGATGCAGGGGGGAGAAAATCAGTTGATCTCACTCTAAAATTCAATTAACACTTCTTCAATTCTTAGCTTACCTTCCACAAATATCATCATCAAAATTCATTGTCTCTATACATGTTTACAAAATCACACCTGCTCTCTCTCTATCTCTCTCTCTTCCTCTCTCTCTATCTCTCTCTCTTCCTCTCTCTCTCTTGCAAACTCACACTTTCATACATACGTATGTGTGTGCGTGTATGTATGAAAGAGAAAAGGGTTTAATGGCTTATGTGCCAAATATACAGCTATACCTTGATTAGTACGATTAATTCGTTCCAAAAATTTCCGTACAATCCAAAACTGTTGATATTGTTAAACGTCTCATTTCAAGTGGGTTTTTTCTCAGCTTTTTATTCTTAGAGACATTAATTTTTACTGCATTTCCTGGACGGTATTACTTCAAAACCAGCGCTAATCAAAAAACGCAACATTCCTAGCTTTCACATAAGTATGGTGAATATTGGGTTGATTTGTAGATAAGTATGTAGGTGTAAGTGTTCAGTAAAAGAAAGAAGTGTTGAAATGAGCAGAACCTACAAACATAGGAAGATTGTTCATTTATTTTGTTTACGGGGAAATTGAAAATGCATAAATATATGTGTAAATCGACACCAACGTTGGTGTGACCTGAAATAGAATCCTGTAAATGTGTAAAAGGAACAAAGGAAAAGAATATGTGAAAGTAACCATAAACAGGCTGATCGCTCGGTGAGTTTACATAGTACACGTTCGCTATCGAAGAGGAGCTGTTGTTGGTCTTGTAAATATTTCGATGTCTATTTCCATCCTCATCACTATAAAGTTCTGAAAATGATGTGAATGAAAATCAAAACCACACCAAGCTCCGAAAACTCAATTTTACATGTGGTACTCAAAATTGAGGGGGGGGCTGAGAACTGTTTATTTTATAGATTAATGGTAACTTTACAGCATTTCGGTTTACAGAAGGTTCTTATGAAAACGTATTACTTTCGAATAGCAAGGAAAATTCATCTCGACTATCCTTTCTACTTTCCAGAGATATTTCCAATATCTTCATCCGTGAGAGTTGTATATTTTTCCTTGACCCTCGAACGGAAAATTTGACGTGAGTCCTTCACTCTAGAATGAACAGGATCCATTTCAACAAGTTTTGATTTGAGACCACTACAGCTTCCAGGGGCTGTGTTGGCTATAAGGCCCTAAGCAGCTGCCTATTTTCCTGATGCCTAAGGCCAGCTCTGGCAGGATCGTATACTGAATACAAACGCCCTAATGAGCTTTTTTTCAAATTTGATCACCAGGATCCCAGTGTTAAGGGTACTGATAAATATCGGAGCCATTTGTCCAATTTAGCCGACCAACGAGCTTACCTTGTGAATAAAATCTCAAAATCAAATATAGATGTTAGGCATTGGATAATTTCGCAAGATGCATGCATATAAAAGATTTTATAGACATATATATAAAGAGAGAGACAGAGACAGAGAGACAGAGTGAGAGATGGATGATGAGATATGATAGATAGAGGATGAGAGAGAGACGGAGAGACAGAGTGCGGCATATAAGGCGCACTTTTCTTTCAAAATCTGGCTCTTGAAATTGACTTGTGCCCTTGATGGTTTCAAGCCTTGGAACTACGAATCGCCTTAGCAACTTTAGAATGAATATCCATGATATATTACCGAAAACCTAAGAGGGTGCGTCTTATACTTTGCAAGATCCGATAATTGGAGAATCATTAAATCAAACATGTGCAAGAGAAAAACTTATGGAAGTCACTTTGAGAACAAAGGAGAGTAAGGATGGCTTCTTGTTTTAACCCTCCTCTCACCTCAAGTCGGGCCTTTGGAGATAATGCAAATGTGCTTTTCCCTTCACTCTCCAAAAAACTCAACCAATTAAGCATCACCATAGATTTTAGTGTGGGCGTTCATGTGTGTTTGTGCACGTGTGTGTGTGTGTGTCTGTGTCTGTGTGTGTGTGTGTGTATGTTCATATAAGGTAGGGAAAAACGTTTGGGCCTATTTGATAATGATGTAAATGATTACAGTGGCAGAAGTCATGGTAAAGTTGATCGCTAGAGATAGGGACGTGATGTAACCTTCAGTCATTGAAGGTTTTCATATATTTCCTTTTTTTCATTTCTTTCTGTTAATCCTCTCTTTCTCTCACACACACTCACGTATATATATATATATATATATATATATATATATATATATATATATATATATATATATATATATATATATATACTAGTGAGTGGATGTAGCCATGAAGGGCTTTCTTTTCAGTTTGCTTATAATCTATCCATCGATGTATATATAGAGTGAGTTTGTGTAAGATTTTCATTAGGTTTTTTTATATCTCTCTCTCTCAGTTTTCTTTTAATCTATTCATCGATATATTTCCATTTCTCACTTTTCTTCTAATCCACATACACACACACACACACACACACACACACACATATATATATATATATATATATATATATATATATATATATATATATATATATATATATATATGTACATATATATACACATGTAGATGTAACTTTCAATCATTAAAGCTCCTAATTTGTTTAGTTTTTTCTTCTTCTTTTCGTTGCTCATCAGACCACTTGTTTTCTCATCAGAGTTTTTAGTTTCTAAAATTAAACAAGATTTCTGCTCTGGCATCCAACTTACGAGACCTTTTTGGCGGATAGAAAAGGCAAATTGCGTCTTCACGTACCTTTTTCTTTAACTTTTTGTTTTGCGTTCAAAGATCGTGGTTCCTGCGTCAGTCGGATCGACTCTTCCAAAATCCGACGTAGAAAATGTAGCATCATTGATTCTACACTCAAATTCTATCCCGTCCCACTATGATTAAGACATGCGTGTGAACGGCGGCTTATACATCTGATTTTACTTGATTGAACACGTATATGTATTTGCTAGCTTAGGGCTACAATAAAATTTGAATTTTAGACAGGCACCTCCCCCCTCTCTGTCTGTCTGTCTCGGCATACACTCTAGATATAAAAAGAGGAGATGTTTACCCTACAGCTTTGTTTTAGCCCTGACTACATCGGGAGAAAAGCTGAAACCGTGTCTGCATATTTTTTTATGTACAGACAATGTTTCTGCTTTTCTGTCGTTGCCCACTGACTTTACCGATTCTCCACTGCTCTCCTTCTTGGCTTTAAGTATTTTTGTTCATTAACAAATTTGATTAAACTGCGACCCAGTGTGTATTTCCCTCACTGGTCATCTGTTAGGGAGCTGTCCAAAGATTGACCTACGCCTGAAAGAATAGTTGTCTAGATCCTCAGATATCACACCATAGTGCGCTTCAAGCTCATATTAATGAACATAGTTTGTTAGACACTGATATTTCAACCGGTATACGCCAAATGCTAATAAAGAATACACTGAATATTTACGACGTTAATAGTTAAAAGAATTACTCTAGATTCTTGAAGCTCTCCATCATAAAGTCTAGAAAACCAAAACTAAAAATGATTTTTGAACCTGAATTTTTAATGTATTTAGCAGCTGGTTCATACTTTTAGTCCAGAGACTTGCATGTTACCGCGTGCATGGCGTTATCATAACACACCAGCGGTAAGTGCCTAGTTTAGAAGTATTCGTCCGGAATTGTATTAATGGAAGACCGATGCAAAAATGTGCATTACATGCATTTATATCTGTATATATGTATATATATATATATATATATATATATATGTGTGTGTGTGTGTGTGTGTGTATGTGCGTGTATGTATCAAAGGAATATGGGCCTATGTGGTTGTTTGTTGGGTGTGTATGTACGTGCGTTTACGTAGTCGCGCCTGTGTTTGTATATCATATTTATGTATGTCTGAAAGTATACATAAATCCAATATGCATGGTAACGAAAACTTGTGCATGCGTAAAAGTCTTCATAATTCACTCTAGGTTTAGATAGAACGTTTGTAGTTATTTTTGTTTGCAAATGAATATTCATGAATCTGTGATGATACCTTTCTTACTTATCCCCCTGTCCTTCTCGTGTTCGTTCTCAATCACTCACTCTCATTTTCTCTTTCTTTTTCTTTCTCCTTTCTCTCTCTCTCTCTCTCTCCCTCTTATTTTCCCTTTTTCATAATGCATTTCTTTCCCAAATTTCACTGATTTTTCTTCTCTCCTATTTTCCTTCAATCACTTTTCCTCCACACACACACACACACTCTCTCTCTATCTCTCTCTCTCTCTCTCTGTATATACTTTTTCTTCACTTCTCCTTCTATTGGCCGAAGAGCATTTCCTTCGCTCCCCCACCATTTCTTCCCTTATTTCCTCTAAATTATTTTCTCACTGCTTCTCCCCATTTTTCTTTCTCTTTCTTTCCTAGGTTTTCCCTCTATCCTTCCCTCCTTATTTCTCTTTTTGTCTTTTTCATTCTCTTATTTGTCCACTCCTTCTACCGATGACTCTCCTTCTTTCTACTTTTCATATGTTTTCTATCATTTTGCAATACTCATCTTTCGTCTTTTTCTTGTCATTCTTATTCCTCCGATTTTATTATATCCATTGTTATCTCTACTTATCTACATGTGTGTGCATTATACGTATAACTTTTTAAAGTGCAGTCTGATACCACACTCTGATCCTAGGCGACTTTGATTCTCTCTTTCCCTTCTTTTTTTCTCTCTTTTTAATTACTAATTCAAGTTTGTTGCAACTATTTTTCATCTATCCTGCAACCATCATTTTTAATTGTCTTTTGTAATTCTCATCACGTTTTCAGTTTAATTTTTAAAAGTATTCTTAAAATAACCGGAATTATCTTCTGCCAATGAGCAGGACTATTTTTCAGCAGTATGGGTTGGACGTATATTTCCATGTCCTGGAAAGCTATCCATTCGTCTCTGTCTTCATCCAAATTTTGCATCCAAAAAACGAACTCCCCCGCCCAACGCCCACTTCTTCTGAAACCCTTTTTTATTTATGTCTCCAAGACAGCCAGGAGTCAATCATTAGCCTTCATAGATCCAAAAAAGAAACTGGCAGTGAACGCTCATTTTCTTCAAACATAACCCCATCTTTTACTTGCTTTCGATTTTTTTTTTGTCTATTTTTACTCCTTGTTTTCATCTAAAGCTTTCAACCTGCCAATTGTGTTCGGCGATGGGTCGAGGGCTAAAATTTTCTTCTCTTCTTCTTATGTTAGGAGGTCAGTGGTTCGATCCCCCCAACTTGTTCATTTAGCAAATCAGCATAAATCGAAACTTAGAAAACATTACGAGCAAGTCAAAAATTTGAATGAATAGAAGAAATATTCACATATGGATTTAGCAAAAAACTCATGTCATACTGCGAATGGGTACTAAAAAACAGTCTATATATGTATATAATACTTTATTTCAGAATGATTTTCATAAAATAGGAGTACACTTGAATTTTAAAATCAAATATCTCTAATCAAATCAAAAAGGCTCAATATATTACTAATACGATACAGAGCAATATTTACGGAAATTTAGAGAGAGAAAACACTCGACACGCATTTCATGCTAGATCCATTTTCCAAGAGAGCTAAGTGATGTTTAGAATCAAACTAATTACTTTTTAAATTCCCGTTTGGACGCAGTACTTGAAAATAGCCTAAATATATTTTATTACTTGGATTCCACTCGTAAAATCTCTTTCTCCCCCTCTCTCTGTCTGTCTGTCTCTCTCTCTCTCTCTCTCTCTCTCTCTCTCTATATATATATATATATATATATATATATATATATATATATATATATATATATATATATATATGCATGTCTGTCTGTTTGCACGTTTTCTTGTGATTGCATATGTGTGTGTTTACTAGCTTAGCTTAGGTCAGCACAAACTCAGTTTACTTCAGGCTCAGACTCATGATAATCGCAGTAGCGTGCAAGATTTAGCTTGTTAATCGCTGCCCCATGGTAATGCACCCAATCGAGTCAAATCGATGGATACATCGATAAATCCACCATTGATTGCTCTGATCAACACAGGATAGATCTCTATCAAGATTAAATCTTAATTGCGGTATTTAATGACTGTCAATGACTATCCATGACTGAAAAGAGTCAGTTTTGTCCGGTTTGTACCATCAATTGACTGCGTCGGATGAAATGACATTTAAAATTGATAAAATGGCGGGGAACGAGAGCCGGTAGGACTCGAAAAATGCTTTGATATTTACAAAGAGACCATTTACATTTTATTTTATCAATTTTTTTCCCTATGAACAACCATGACTATCAAAGATGGTGGAGGTTTCTATCAATTTTTACAAGTCCAAGAGTTCGTTTCTGCATTTGTTCGTGTGTTTAAGGCCAGACTTGAAACTGTCACCTGACGCTTGATGAAGATATTTCTTTTATCTATGGAAAAAAAAGCTGTCTTGTCCCTTTTAGGGTCCTATAAGACATGTTTACTGATGACATCTAGATTCTCCAGAATCAAGACATTACTATTTCTAAGAGTCTTTTTTATTATATTCAAGATGTTTCCCCGAGGAAAACGCCAGTGATGTCATAAATAGAATTTATTTTGATCATATTTGTTCATTGATAGGATTTCTTTTCACTTGACTTCAAACTTTGACGCTGTTGCCAATCATTACTCCTATATGGAATGAGCACCATCCTCACTGGGTGTCCTGCTATATTGGTTTGTCGCCTGGTAAATTTTATCTTAGTCACTTTCTATGGATAAATAGCAAGATAGCCCTTCAGATTGTTGAAAATTTAGAGAGTTCAGTTCTCACTTGATGCTCAACTATATTAGCTACACCGGTACAATACACCTCGTTAGATAAAGAGGAATACTAGAATAGTTTACGATAAGACTCGTGGGAAAAAAATACAGACTGAAAGAACTCCGTCTCTTGAAAGAACCCCCCCCCAATGAAGTATGGCGGCCGGTGACAAAGTCTCAGCTTCTGCTGCGTGCGTCAACTTAGTGATCCTTGCAAGTCTTGCGTCTGGTCAAAACCAGAGCTATATACCTACAAATTATCATAGCCACGCCCTGTTGGCAGGATGTAAGTCCTCCGAAGGGATCCCTCCACTCTAATCACAAAGCTTACCATGTACTCAATAGACTGCTCAGTGCACAGGGAAATTTTTCCTAATGAAGAACCCTGGAACTCCTGCGTGTGACGCAGACGTGCAAACTTGTCGATTACTCGAGTGGACAAAAGAGAGACTGGGTCGAGATAAAAACTAAATTTCTAGAAATAAAATAATTGCTGATTAGCTGGATATGTAAATCAAAGATTAACACAGAGTTTACCAGCATAATCCATTAAGATCTACTAGTATCCATCATCTTATAGTTCATCCGACACCTATCCAGGTTGATAAATGGGTCCGTACTTATGACATTGGCCATGTTTTGTGTTATCTACACAAAAGTGCAGAAGTCTGAGAAAGACCACCGATGACGAAGAATGCAGATATGGCTATAAAAAAATCCAAAACGGAAAATAACCAGCTGTTCGCTGTAGGTCAGTGATTAATGATCCCTCGTGTCCATATATACTGACCTATAAGCTGGCCAAGTCAGATCGCAACCGGGTTTCCCCAGGCACTGTTCGTCAATTGGTGTAGCGAACTTAATGCTTCAGCTTTGGTGCGAGTTGAATTTCTATGAGAATAGGATCAAAACTCGTCGGAAGTACCAGAGCGTATCTCCGTCATACTAAACTGATGCAGAAAGTTGCTCAGAGATAAGGAACGTCTTGCAAACGGTGAATATCGTAAAATAGATATTATTCACATGCCATTGTTAAAATCAAGCAGCCGTGTCAACTAACACCTGAATAAAAGGCGTCGGCGACCCCTTCCTGCTTGACTATCTGTCAGTCCCCTGTTAGCAGACGATCTATTCAACCCATCCATGGCAAATCTCTGCTATAACGACATCAAAAGAAAACAACCTATAATGCCCCTCGAGACCACATAGATATAAAAACCTACTCTTGGACAAATTTCTAAATCTTAACGCTTATGATAGCCAATATTTCCGTCCGCTTCATAGAAATAAAAAGCTATTCCTATTTATATAAACATCTTTGGTTGCCGTCGACATCTGTTGGTCAATACGTCGGCCTTAATTTATTCTTAAGAAACTATAGCGAGTGCAGTTTATACATGCAAGTCATTGTGAAACCCTGACACCTCAAAGGTACAATGACAATCGTAAGTATAAAATGATATAAAGGGATCTGTCTGGAGAAATAAACATCTCCTTCACTTGCTTGTTGAAGTCGACAAAATTATTGTTCTATCTGCCTTTCAGTATTTACTGAGGTTTCATTTTATTTCATTTTATGTAATTCTTACACTTTTTATGTGTTATTTCTTAGGGAATGTTGTAATATTTTGTTTTTCCTTGAATATCAAATTCCACGTCATTATTGCAGACACACCTTCATCTTTTTGCAACTAAGTGACGAGTATTTTGTCGTGATACTATCTCTCTCTCTCTCTCTCTCTCTCTCTGCTCTCTCTTCTCTTCTCTTTCTTTTCTCTCTTCCTATCAGTCTTTACATCTCTCTCACTCTCCTTTTTCTCTCCCTCTTTCTCTAACTCTTTCTCTCTCTCTCTTTCTGAAACTTATTCTCTATCTCTCTTTCTCTAATTCTTTCTTTCTCTCTCTCTCTCTCTCTCTCTCTCTCTCTCTGCTGTCTCTTCGTTTCTCTTCTCTTTCTTCCAACTCATTCTTGTCTAGTTTTCCTTTATCTCACCTCTGTTCTTTTTTTTTTTTCATTGCAACTCTCGCGTCGTTTTGCATACAACGACATTTCTGTGACATTAAATGAGAAGCATCGATCAGATAGAAAAAAACAAGTAGCCTTTGACGAGATTTGAATTTGCATCTCGATCTCTGGGGATCCCGACTGACATGTACAATGCCTTACTGATTCGGCCATAGACATCCATCCGCTGGTTTCATTGTATAACAGCATTTATCATTCTCCGTCTTGTCCACGTCATAGGAATAAATCTCTTAGAGGAAACATTGTAATTATTATGTTTTCAATAGTATTTCTCCAATCTAATTTTCGACCTTTATTCATACCAAATTTATCAGATGAAGCGGTTTTGTGATTAATTCTCGATTAATGTTCCTTCAAAATCATTTTTGTTTGATATGCAACATCTTACATCTACGACCATTATGTAAGGATCATGTCATGTTCATACGCTGGTTATGGTTTCAGCTGGCGCTGTCCAGGCTCCAAATATTACATTGTAACTACTTGATATGTTCGATGTATAAAATCACCCAAAGTGGAGTCATTCCAGGCTACGGTATTTTAGCTCCAGCTGAGGGAGGTGAGTTGAATTCATACTTTACTTGAGGACATTAGTTGCAGAGCGAAACATAAACTGGCCCAGCCGGAATCGAACTTGACTCCCCGAGTCCATCCTCTTCTCTGCTACCCAACACTTACTGGGGAGCATGGATCTGAAATATAGGAGTAGCCTCTGACGAGATTTGAACTGACGATCGTGGAATGTAATCAATTAAAAATTGAAAAAAAGGTAGATAAACGAATAAGTTTATTTTGTATACTTTTGGGGGTTGTGATCACCGGAAATCTGAATTTTCAAAAATTAATGCTGCCAAACACAAACTAAGTGACGAATTTAGCATAAACTTAGATTATAAACTGAAACCCTTACAATGACATTATGGGCAGATTTTCGAGGAAAAACGTTGTTTTTTTTTGTTTGATATGATAAGAAGTGAATGTTTGAAATTTCAGTCATGTAGATCCATTGTCAGAGCCTGTACACTTGATTTAAACTTAGATACATATACAGACAGTCCGGGAGAACCACTTAAAAACTGAAAAAACCTATGTTGACTGTTTTGCTTGTGGGTTTCCTGCAAAACGTAAGGGGGAAATTAATAATGATTAATGCCTATGTTGTATATTCGCTGGGTCGTGTTTAGCCAGGCCTTTGAAGCAAACGAAATTGTCAAGATTAATTCACCACGGAATTCCTCACGAGTCGCCAACTAAGAAAATATTTCACCTTTCACACTACAGCTAATCAATCACAAAAGCTAATAACTAGAGTTTTTATTCATTTATTTATGTATGCCTATGATATATATATATATATATATATATATATATATATATATATATATATATATATGAATGTATAAAGGAATAAGTAAAAAAGAGCATATATTTGAACGCACATAAACTTATATATATATATATATATATATATATATATATATATATATATATATATATAGCATAGTAACTGTAAAAAATGACAGGATTACTTATGTGTGGATCAGCCCTTCTGACACGGATTAAAGTATGTGTATGCTCTGCCTGGGATCATAGTGTTGCTACTCAGCCCTTCGTTTGAGATAAGAGAGCTCATTGAAAGGTGTCACACAAGCATGCACACACACATACGAATGTTTGTATTGATGCACGTTGCATTTCATTTTTGAAGATAGTTATTCACTGATCAGAGTTGTTGGCAACGCAGGGAAGAACCATTAAATCCATTTGATCCATTAAATATTTGCTGAGCTCACCTCAACCTGCCTGTGACAGAGTGAGTGACACTTGTTGCCTCCAAGTCCATTTCACATATTGTAAACCCCGAAAACTAGCTGAGACGGAGGAACTGATGATATGAGCAGCCTGGACAGGGACGACTAATACCATAACAAGCCTACGGGTACCTTGCTTTTATCTAACACAAATTCAAAATAGTCGTACACTTGGTAAAGTCCAGGTTTTCAAATAGTGATTCTTCAAGATAAGCCGATCATCCGTACTAAGACAGTTGGTGCCACACAATCTCAGCTCTGATTAAATAAGCTAATCTAAGTAAATATCTACCTACCTAACAATCTATCCAAAAAGTACTGATGATCAAGTTCCGTCTATTTACCCATGTATAGAATATTAAAATTCAAGTCTTGGGAACAGCTACTTATTTATTTTCGA
>OY735229.1:42774575-42972075 GCA_963457665.1 Thysanoteuthis rhombus
TCTACGTGTTTGGGTTGGCGGTTACTTAATGGCGTGGGTGTTCGAAGGTTGCGAGCAGGGTGTGTGAGTAAGGCCCCGGGGTGCTGGTGAGAGGTTATGAAGTGGGTGGCGGTAGAAGTACTTGTCGGAATTCCCACTGATGGGAAGTCGAGACTGGCCCGATAAGCAACCTCACTCTTCTCGGGTGCAGTAAACAAATCAACGAGGTGTTGGGATATCCAAATCGATAACCATTTTGCAATTCTTAGATTCGAGGAATTAAGTGATGGAATCAAGTGGCTGGCTGAGACGGATACATGTATAAGGAGGTGTATATCTAAGCTCGAATTATCTACATTAAGAGCACAAAAATGCGTTCACACAAACTTACACACACATACATATATATATACATTTGCTGTGTAGAAAGAAAAATCAACGCATCATGGTGACTCCGTGTTTCACACAGCTGAGATCTATTCCATATATATATATATATATATATATATATATAAATTATATTGCTATATATATATATATATATATATATATATATATATATATATATATACTTGAACGAATAAACAACCATTTCAGTTGTAAACTCAGGGGATAGGGAGGATATTAAGGAGGCGTATATCAACGACCTGCAATGTACATATATATATATATATATATATATATATATGACAAATAATTTAAAATCACCGAAAGATATACACAAACTAGACATCAAATAAAATGAAAGAGAAATCCTTTCCACCTAAACGCACCCCAAACATATGTCCCAAACAGGAATCTAGAATATACCCTAATCATTCGCCTGAAGCGGCCCATATATATATATATATACATATATATATATATATATATATATATATATATATATATATTATGCAAAAGTTGGTAAGCAGTTAATTGAAGAGATACAAGCGCCTGGTGCATAGTTCTCCATGATTATTCATTTTGATATTTGCATTTTCCTCGTTTAATTGTTGTGGGTATGTCATCCCCATTCTGACTCAATGATTCTATTATAATACCGTGGGAATTGTTCTTTTTTAGCATCAATCCTAACCCCTTTTTTTTTTAACAACTCTCTGTTTATATATAGGTATGTTCAAGTATCACCGTTTAACGGATAACAAATCGTTTCAGTTGTAAACTCTGGGGAAAGGATGGATATCGAGGAGGCCTATATCAATGACCTGCTATGAAAATATACTCGAAGTGCGGAAAAGTATCCGATACATTTCAGAAAGTTCATTTTAATACTCTTACATATCTTCAAAATTGACTGAACTTGAACCAAAGATAACTTATTTTCGTGTATAACAGTTCAAAGTTCAATCTTGTTCCAATAGTTTTACAGGGTTTCTTTATGGTTTTAATCTTTGTTCCTAATCCTGTCATCTTTGAAACCGTATAAGGATGTATAAATGGATTTTTTTCAAATGTATCGGACACTTTTCGCACTCACTATACGCATACATAAAGCTAACTGCCATGTGGACGTTGATAAATATCCCCTTCTACATGACCTGGCTCAGCGAACAACCGGCAAACAATCATAATGAATGTTATTAATACATTTAATTTTTTTTCTCTCCTCGCTCTCTGAAAGGCGGTAGAATTAAGTGGAGAGCAAGGAGATAGAAAAAAAAGGAGAGTAATCATTGTGCAAGAGGACAATTGGGGAAAACGAACACGGAATAAATTTTAAAAAAGACAAATCATGAACAAGTTTTAGTGTTTCGGAATTCGGTCCTCTTTGTTTCTCTCATTCTCCTTAACCACAGGAATAAGATCGAAAGTTTAAAAAAGAAAAAATGATTTTCAAAAACAAGTGCTAAAATAACAAAAGCCCAAATTATAAAGTCAACAATGTGAGGAAACAAGGCACAAGAATTCTGACTTTTAACGAAGCTAATAATTAATTTCCCATTAATAATTAGTTTAAAAATAATTAATTTCGAAACGGTGGACAGTTCTGCGATAATCAACGTCGTTTGGGTCAAGAGCAGTTTAAATAACAGTTCTGTTCCTCAGCCGGCAACTTGATGATTGCAGATCCTACGATTTGGCGTCTTGAGGTCTGTAGTTTGATTTTAAATACATGTATGCCATCCATATCATTTCCTTTAACACGCATCTATATATATATATATATATATATATATATATATATATATATATATATATATACTTGCTGAATACCCGTCTCACGGACACTTATTCCGCTGATACACGCACACAGATCTATAAAAGAGTTTATTTTCGAAATTTCAAAAGAGCGACACTGTTGAACGCTGAGATAAAAACTATATAAAATAATTTTACCAAACGAGAAATACATAAAAGAACAAAACAGAATCGTTTTGCGAATATATGTTATATTTGAGTTTATTCAATTATATATATGTGTATATATACATGACTGTGTGTATTTGATAATTACGAAGACATTTTTGTAGAGAACTATAATTCGCCCGGCACCGAAGTTTTTCATTTATCTATAGGATCTGCGGCTGTTCGATTTGACACTGAGTAACTTCTGTGCCGAGCAAAATTTAGATCCCCTATGAATGTCTTTATAATTATGACATTCAGCCGGATATAAGTTCTCCATCTTTTGATACTCCCTATGTATATGTATACATTCAACGATGTTATAGTAAGGATTCAGTTTTGCATCATAGTTACATTATGATTGATTATAATTAATCAAAATTAGTTATAGACTCTCATCTACAACGTTTAAAAATGCTTCTCCTTTTTCAAAAACTTTTAGTTTAATTTGATTTTGGGGGAAAAGTCTCCTCCACCTATAACTTTTTAAAGGATGGGTTTCCCTTCACTTGACAGCCTTTAAAGACTTATATAAACATATAACAATGAGATATATATTCATAGGTGTGACTTTGGCATAATGATTGCATCATGAATAGAGATCCCCTCGCCACTAAAACCTTTTAAACATATTTTTCTTGAAACTTTTTGTTTTAAAATATCCCCCAAGAGCATTCTGAATTCGGTTGGGCTGTACCCGTGTTTAGGTACTTTTAACATCCCAGCGGACAAACGTACGAACACCTCTCACTTATATACTTGAGATTCCCCCATGGCTCTCAGTGAAAGACTGATTTGGTTTTTCATCTCAATATTTCAGGATCGAGCGGTATCTAATCTGCTTTTTATCCAAATATTCCGGAAACAAGTGATATCTAATCTGTTTTAGATCACAATACATCTTGATCAAGTGATATCGAATCTATTTTAGATCTCAATATTTCGGGATTAATGGGTATCTAAACCGTTTTTGATCTCAGTATACCGGAATCAAGCGATATCTAATCTGTTTTTTATCACAATATTCCGGAAACAAGTGATATCTAATCTGTTTTAGATCTCAATGCATCTTGATCAAGTGATATTGAATCTATTTTAGATCTCAATATTTCAGGATGAAGTGAAACTTTTTTTCTATCTCAATATTCTTATTGGTACTCTATTGGATCGGGCTTTTTATAGTTCCATAGCGTCTTTCAAAATCTTCCTGCTTGAACAGCAAAATATTCTTGTCAAGCAATAGAGAGGAAAACATAAAACCACAGATATTCATTCCCCCACCCAGCTTCCTTGACCATGCGCCAAAATCTCAAAAATACCTCACATCCCAAAATTGCCAAAAACTAAACCTGGAAAAAAACACTCGAGATAAAAATGCTCGGAACCTTGTTTGTTTCGCCAACCAAGGTTTAATTACTTTGGGGATTTCAACTTTTTTAAAAAGTGTCAGCAAGTCTCTGATTGGTTCAGTAGAAAGTCGAAGCAAGGGATGAGAGATCTGAGTCTGGATAAGCTATGTAGAGTTCGTAACACTTGTCAACTTACTGGCATTAAATGAAGACAGATAGAGCTCTTTAGCTGAGGATATCAGGCTTAACAATCTCCATTTGTTGTTGCTCACATATTTGGTGTCAAGAATTTTTTTAAGAAGTGCTTTTGTTTACATATATCAACTGATGACTCTGGACATTCAAATGAGGTCCCTGGATTCATTGGGTGTTTCGGATCTTTCAACGTCATATATATACCCTCCAGGCGTCCTGGCATAATTGTATCATATAAAATGGTCTATATTATTCTCAAGTCATTGAAGGTCCCTCCAGGTATCACAAGTGGCTGGCTAGACAATTTATGTTGCCATCATAAAGTCCAATGTCTAAAGCCAATCCGGCGATGGTCGATAAATTGCTCAGAACACCATGCTCCATTATTTGTATCGTTAACACTACGACTTGACTGATTTATCACAGTACATTATCTAACATGATACTGAGCAGCATAATAGTCTTTCTTTTTAATATCCTAAAATTATACCCAGGCCAATTTATGTATGAATTATCGCACTGGTGAAAGTTATTTATACTGTATTTATTATGGTATAATCTTACGCGTAAATTAAACCGGTATGATCCTCACTATCATTATTGTTTCTTTCTTCTCTTCTGGCTCATAATTAATAGTATTTCTATTCAAATGAAGAAAGGGCAATTCGAGAGACTCAACTCAAATAATACTCATAGTCATGACGCGGATGTTGGACCTGTCACTTGCTAGAAACTGTCAAGCAAAACTGTCAACATATCGCTTCGTTGTATATTTATGCATGCGTTTTTAATTATTCCCCAAAAATTGGTATTTAGGATGGTTCAATTTATATTATGAATTTATGCTAGATTGATTCCTTCGTTTACGCCAAGAAGCATTCACGTCTTTTTTTTTTTCTAAAAATCGGACTTTTTAATGATCTTCAGCCAACAAAAGGTGAGAGAAGTAGCTAATCCATTGCTTAATCCAATTTCTAATTATTTAATTAATCATCCCGAATATGGCATGCTACCCGAAGAAGTTGGTCATGTGACGGTTTCTATTGACTGACTAATCAGACCCGTTATTTATATGAATGTCTCCGATCAAAAGTATCTGATAGGTCTCATCGGGGATCCTCTGACAGCAAAACTCGTCAATTGCAAAAGACTCTCATCAATATTCTTGTGTATAATAATTATGATATCTGAAGAGTTCAAGTTCTTCCTCTAGTTTCAAGCGTCTTCAGAACTGTTTATGGCCGATGGTTTTCATAAGTGTACAAGAACTTGTCTTTAAAACACATGTCTATAAGTCTTGATGGATAATGTAAAAGGATTAGCTTTAATGCCATCATTTCCATTGATGCAATTAAATTGCTTTACGCAAATAGTTCTTCAGCGAGTAAAACTGGAACAAATTAATTGCATAAAAGGCCCGTACCTTTCTTGATGGATAGTAGCAGCAGCAGTTAGGAGTCCACCGCTGGACAAAGGCATTTTCTCATCCCTTTTTATTGCATTTATTGCCCCATGAGCACTAATCAGTCATTCTCTTGCACCATTTGCATCTTTTCTTCTTGCTAATTTCCTTGCCCATCTCTATTTTGTTATTCAATATGATCATCCTTCACCCTAGTCTTCCCTCGGATCCATGTTGATATTTTTCTATGGCTGAGAGTTGTGCGTATATACATGGAGGGTCTACAAGAGAGAGTACGAATGAGTGAAAAAAAATTATAACTACATATACTCACACAAACATACACAGTCATATATATATATGTGTGTACATGCATACGTATGTAAGTATTTATGTTAATGTATGTATTGTTTTGAATTATAAATATGTTTAACAAATTCTCAATTCAAAAATTTAACTTATTCTTTTTTCTTTTGTAGGTAAGTACCATTTTTTTCATGATGCTTGAAATTCTGGTAAGATGAATACTTTTTTTCTTTGATCTACGTTTATATATATATATATATATATATATATATATGTATATATATATATATATATATATATATATATATATATATTCCTTGGAATAATCGATGATCGATGATATTTCCGACGATGTGTAATTCATATGATTTGAAAATTTCGAAAAATAAGATTTGAAACCGATCTGATGATGATGGTTATGGCGAAACGCGTAATCAGTATTAGATATGTGAAAATAATAAGTTTTATCAATTAGTCGGATCACACAAACGCACACGCACATGCACACACGCATATATATATATATATATATATATATATATATATATATATATATATATATATATATATATATATATATATATATGTGTGCATAAAAATGAGAATAAATATCTCTTTGATATTGTTGGTTGAAAAAAAAGTTTTGTTTTTTTTAAACTAAAATGGAATTAATATACTGTTCCTTTTTTGTAATAATAACAGTCATTGAGTACTCCAGCTGATGAATTTTACAAAAGTATCACTACCAAAAAATTATGACTTTTTGAGTATATATATATATATATATATATATATATATATATATATATATATATATATATATATATATATATATATTAAGATTACATGTATATTGGATGTTAAAGACATATCGAAACCACCCAATCTCTGTTTGTTCTTTCCTAATTTCAATTTTCGTTTGCTCAAGTTACCTCCCTTCCATACTTCCAGTGTTATCTCCCTTTCTGTTTTTAAATCACCGTCTTGAAATATATAGAAGTTGGTCAGTAAACAGTAAAAGTGAAAAGCAAATAAGACAATAATCTATCCATCTATCTATCTAGATCAATAGATAGGTACATAGATAGATAGGAAATACCTTGTTGACAAGAAAGAAAGATGCAAACAAACAAACAAACAAACAAATAAAAATAAACGAACAAACAAAGAGAGGAGAGAGAAAAGGAGAAAGAAAAGGAACAAAAAACAAACAAATAGACAAATAAAGATAGATAGATAGATAGACAGACAGACAAACAGACAGACAGACAGACAGAGGCATAGCTGGAGACTTGGGGGTTTTACTCCTTGAAGGGCCCACTTCAACTGTCAGTAAAATTTGTTTTATTTCAATGTTAGTAGAAATCCAGTAGATGAACTACTATTAATAAAGCTTTTTGGGGCCCCCTCCATGGAGGAGCTGGAGGCGATCTAAAGTAGCCCCATTTTTCTCTCAGATACGCCCTTGTAGATGTATCAGTTTTATATAGAGACAAGGCGAATTAGAACATGAGTCACTGACTCTGCAAACGAACTGCTACCCTTTGAAACTAGTTTCAACGCTCTTTTTCCATGTCTCCATTTTTTTTATCTCTTTCTTTAAAGATTGTTTTTTTTCTCAGATCCAAATTCTTCAGTCCATGGATAACCGCCCTCCACATATTCCACAGACTTTCTTACATTATTAAAGCGTGATCACCTGACCCGCCAATCCCAGTTAGGCTAAGTTTGCATCTTTCAATTACACCCCACCAATTGACCCCCTTCCGTAAACATCAAACAATTCAAACTCCAGAATACTATTATTAGTCTAAATTTTAATTAAATCTAAACGGGACTCCAGAAACTAATTGCGACGGACGTTTGAATTTTCCTTCGTTCATTTGTTTCCAGAATTATCTTTTTCTCGTCTATTCTCGTTCGAGAGAAGACGAGAAAAATCGAGTTTTTGTTTTTTTTTCCTTTTTTTTTTTTTACTTCTATTTAATTTTTCCCTCTTTTTTTTACTTTCATTTATTTTTTCATTTAAATCATTTTTTTTTTCAAATTTTGTTTTCTATTCTTTTCTTTTTCTCTTTATTTCTTTTCTCATTCGGTTCTATCGTATCCTTCTTCTCTTGAGGAGCTAACCTGGTCGGCAGGTCGTATTTCCGCCTTCTCTTTCAAAGAAATAAGATCTGAAAACTAAAAGAAAAAAAAACAACTAGAATAAATTAACGTGTCTGAATGAATATATATGAAAATGGAAGAAAAAAACAAGAAGAAAGACGGAAGGGCAGTAATGAATAATTCAATCGAATATGTTTAAAAGCTGAAGGGTGTTTACAAAAATGCAACAGAACGAATGTAAGTAATCTGGTGGACAAATACTATGAAATATACACGTGAAATAAAGAGAAAAGACGACAATCGAATAACAGAAATTTTCTATTACATTGAGAATTGTCATTATTTTCCATGAGTTGTCTATGAGGCTATTGAAACCATTCTTTTCGCTCCTTTTGTCGTTACCACAGCGTTCCGATTGATTCCGTTTGGAGGCTTCTTCAGGTTTATAATCCTTATAGAAGATAGTTTCTTTAAATTTGAAAAAAGAAAGTCAATATCATTCCAAGAGTTATTCGGACTATTGAGCTCATTCTTTACATTGTTTTTTGTTGTTGTTGTAATTTTTCTTTCTTTATTTTTCTTTTTTTGCTGCTACAACATTTTAGTTGATGAATTCTACAGCCTACTACATCCCGTGTAAAATCTGTATGGGAAATAACTTCGAGAATCTTTATCATAAAATGTAATAAAAATTCATTGGTAGATCCATTTTACCACCTTTTTCAGACGAACAAATCTCATGTAATGTGGCATCTATGATTTTGAGAAGAGTCACAACTGTTCCAAGAGTTGTCCAAGCTATTAAAGTCATTTTTATGCTGCTCTTGGCCAATCCATTCTACAGCCTTTTCAGTAGTACAATCCATAGAGGAAAATGTGAAAAAAGGAGACTTTTCTCTTTTCTCGCAGACTAAAAACCAAAAAAAGGCTGTTGAATCGTTTGGCTGAAATGTTGTGGTAACAACAAAACAGTCCGAATCACTTTTCAGTTATTGAAACGTTCACAAAGAATATAAAATTCCTCCTCAAAATTTTAAAGCTTATTACAGGAACACTGTGTTGAATAAGTATTCAGAGTTAGGACTTATCTTACGTAAATAAATATCAAGCGTAACACGATCTTCTCACCTTTTTGCCCATTCGGTCATGTTCCAAGTCAAACTAAAGATAGCAGATTGTAAACAAATCAAGATTCACAGACATTGAGAGAATCAGAAATTATTCATAAAACAAGCTAGATTCTTCAGTGACTATCGATGATTTTAAAAGTACAATAACGTACGTTTCGGAAATTAACAATTGCCCTTTCAACATCGCTCAAGAAGATATTTCACTTGATGCGATCCAGGCGAATCCAAGCCTTGGAAAACATGAATCTGTGCTTATTATCAATTATTCACCACTGCCAGCGAAGTTGAGAATGGTACACGTATTCATTCTTCTTCCTATCATCATGTTTGTTGGCATAATATCCCATAAGTTATGAGAGAATTTCAATGAAATTTAGTAGAAAGGTTGAAGGAGAATCGATTAACTTTCGGAGCGGATATAGGATTTATTTTTCGATTGAAAGACGTCTTCTTATAGATTAAGACAATTGTCTGAAATCTGATGAGACGAAACTTTTATATTTACCATCCCCGGCATCGTATCTATGCATGATTTTTGTTCAGTGTTTCGTAAGCGTATGACGCTGGCAGAGGTAAGCGTTCTCTGAGTGTTTTCTTGTTAAAACCGCCATTATTCAGTAATATTAAAAGCAAATTTGCATGCATGTTCGTGTAACACTTTAGTTTAAAACTGCTGAATAAGACTTCGTCATTCCACCTATGGTTGAACAGCTCTTTATTGTACGTATGACAATATAATTGTGTAGTACTTGATGTCTGCGTATGTCAACAAATCGATTCTACAGAATGTTATCACATAAAGACACACGCACACACATGTATATATGTATATGTATATATAGGGAGAGACTGGGGTAGATGGATAGATATCCGTTTTACTTCTTCATGTCTAGACATATCTTACTTTATTCATACCTGTTATCAAGAGTCTCTTCATATTAATCTACAAATGGATTCGAATCAGCTTATTCATATCATTGAATCAATAGTAATCTTACTTCATCAATCTATTAATGATTATATATATATATATATATATATATATATATATATATATATATATATATATATATATATATATATATACATAACGTATCGTCTCAAAGTCTGGGGCCTTGGTGTACAAAATGGCGCTTCCTCAAAGAATAAAGTATATTGAAGAATAGGCTCATTTTGGAGTGATTTTGAAAGATGTGTGAAATATCCGCTGAGACAGGGGAAACTGCCGCTAATTTTACTGATTAATGCATGAATCAGTGTTTTCACGATTTCGGAACTTCTGTGTTGCACTTTTTATATATATATATATATATATATATATATATATATATATATATCAGATTTATTTGGTTTCTTCTTTTTCCCTTCTGTTTTTCAATTTATGTGTACTCCCTTCACTTACTTATCCTAATTACTTATCCTCTCTCTCCCTCCTCTCTCTCTCTCTCTCTCTCTTCACTTTTTTCCTCATATTTACCCATTAACCTGTTTCACAGTTTATCTCTCACCCTATAATAGAAAAAAAACTTCCATTCCCCGAACATCACTTTCGGATAATCCGTACAAGATTCAATTGTATTCAGTATGGCTTCCTCTTCTATGATCGACGCAGCTAGTCGAACAACCAATTTTCTGAACAAAATACTCCCCGCCCGTCTCGATTGGATGAGTGAGGTTTCTTTGTATATTTACTTTAGCTACGTTGTCTGTCCTATTCCACTGAATTGTTCAATATAAAGAGAAAGTCGCTTATTGCAATCACTTTGGAACATTGTTTTTTTGATATCAATAAGCGGCTGATAACATTACTCAAAGGAAATACAAATTTGATCAATTTGCATTAATCGTTATAGATTCACATTTTTGGTTCTGAATTCACATTGATTGTTATAAATTAATATTTTTTTGTTATAAGTTCACACTTATTGAAGTCAAGTAAAACGAATGCCATCGAAGGATAAATATGGTCAGAATGAATTCAATTTGTGACATCACTGGCGTTTTTCGTTAGATAACATCTAGAATAGAGTAGAAAAATATCTAGAAGCATGTAGATTCTGGAAAATGTAGATATTATTTCCCATGGAAAGTATAGAATGGAGTTTTTAATTAAAAAAAACATCTACAAACATCTAGATTCCAGATAATCAAGATGTTATTGATAAACCAAAACAAAGTTGGGTCCCCAAAAGATGAAAAAAATTTTCTTGTTTCTTTCGAAAAATCAAACAAGACTTTTAAAATGGGTTTAATGGATAACTGATGTAAATTTTTAATGTCTGTAGATAAAACAGTATGGCCAGGAGCGCTAGAACACAAACACATTAAACAGGATTGAACCATTCGCCATCTTTGGTGGCTATGGTTGTTCAATACCTGTTTGGTAACATCATCTATGTGTATAATAAACAGCCCTCTACCTATTTCCTTTTTTATGTAGTTTCTTCTCTCTTTTGATCTCTGAAAAGCACTTGTAATACTTTTCTCTTTCTTCCTCAAGATCTTTATTTTTCCACTCTGTATTTCGACGCTACCAATAACGCTAATTTTTTTTCAATTCTCTTCGTTTGGACTCTATCGCTCTCTTTCTCCCTCTCTCTATCGCTTGCTCTCGCTTTCTCTTTTTCTCATATCTCTTTCTGTCTTGTGCGCACTCTTTCACTCTCTCTTCCTCTCACCTCTCTCTCTTTCTACAGCCTCTCTTTCTTGCTTGTTTTTTCTTACTTCTTTCAATCATTTTTCGGAAAGGTCAACATCAAATTTATTGCCTATGTTTAGAAAGCTTTTAATCAACAACAGCCTTTGAAATGACTCTCACCGCACTATTGATAAAAACCAGAATTAAAAAGTCAGTATACCGATGACCAGCCAAACGAGAGGGAACCTTTAAAAATTTGTCTCCGTATTCATCATGTGATCGGCTGACTTTCAAGACACCGATAGCTGTCATTTACTTAAAACCCAAAACTTTTCAAAACTGTTTAATATTAATGCTTCCAAGGTCTTTTTTCTTTTCTTAGATGTGTCCATTCATCACAATTCAACGCTTTTCGGTCGGTCTGTCGGTCCAAATAATGTCAAATAGCAGAAATAGGAAGGAAGGGAAATGTGTGATTCTATTAAAAGGTTTAACGTCATTAAAGAGTATGACATCATTAAGAGGACTATTCTGATCAATTTTAATGCTAATGATTTATAGGATAAAATATCTGATGTTTGCATTTTTGTAGTTTCCAAAAACTAAAAATAGCAAAATATGTCCATTTACGATTTTTAATGCTAATAATACTTGCAGAATATTTCTAGATCACAATATTTTACAGTATGAGAATCAACTGATTCAAATAGCTTCTCATTCCCACAAAACCCAGAACCTCATCCCCAACCAAAGAACGAAATATCGGTCCTGTGAAAAGAAAAACACCCCAATTCCGCGAAAATAAAGACTTTGGCCAAACCAATACCATAACCTCAGTTCCTGCGAAAACCAACACCTCAATTCTGTAAAAACGTAACGAAAAGAATTCCTACGAGAATCAATATTTCAGCCCTAGAAAAACCATGACCTCGCTCCTAACAAAGCCAATATCTCACTATCGCGAGAGTTAGGATATTATTCACGCGAAAGCCAAAACCCCGTTCCCACGAAATCCAAAAACTCGCTCTCACGAGAGCCAAAATCTCGATTCTGCAGAAGCCGAAATGGATTCACTAAACATCAAACCTCTTATCTAGAATTAGCAGTCTGAGATAATAGCCAGATAGCCATCAACCCATGGCAATGCGAACAAATGAAGAATGAAAATTCAAAAAGAAACTGTAAAAAAAAAACCTCAATCTTTTATCAATACAGAAGCTCGATTTTTAATCGGTTTGAGATAAAGCGTTTATTTAAAGATAATGAACAGCTACCACTCAAAGCCTCCCCCCCCTCGAAAAGATTCAATTTAAAACAAAAACCATCTTTTAAATATTTAGTATTTCTCTATTGTTTTGTATTGTAATTTTATATTGATTATTCTGTCGTTTATTATGATTGTACGTTCTTGCTGTGGATGTTAATATTATTTTAATTTCGTGTCTACTGGAAACTTAAGCAGGGTTGTGTTATAAATAACATTTTAACAAGACAACAACAACAACTACTACAAATAAATACAATATAATGAGATGAAAATATCACCTAGATTTTCCCCAAACCGATAACCTTTTCTGTTTTCTTTGTTTTATTTTTTGTTTGTTCTTTTGGAAGGAAAATTCTTTAAGAGATCGCGGAAATTGGTTGATCCAGGCCTAAATTTGTCGAAGTTGTTTTGTTGACGCGTTTTCTTGATTAGAGTCAAATCGGCTTTTATTAAAGATTGCATTTTTTTTTTGTTTTGTATGGTTTACATGATTTTTTTGCCTCAGGCGAATCGGTGTCGACCAGAATTAGGAAAATGGCCAAGGACATTCTCCCAATATTATATTAGACTGTCTATTCAGGTTTTTCTGAGAAGAACGTTCAGAAAAGTATTTTCTATTATACATTTATTCTTCTCGATTAGTTTGCTTTGTTTTCGCTGTCTTCATCAAAACGTTTCGCTGCTGTACTCTCCGGCCTCCTCTCTGTTTGAGTTTTTGAGACAAGATGTTGTTACAATTATATTGTCATTCATTCTGACTATTTTCCTTATTTTTGTTGTTTTTTTATCCTAACTTTTTGGCTGCTACACTCCAGTGTTCCTCCTGGCCTTAATTTCAGAATGTATGTGTTGTTACTATTATACATTGATTATTTCGGACCGATTTTCTTTCTGTCTGAATTTCAAAGTGTTATTACTAATGCATATTGATTCTTTTGAGCAAGTTTCTTTACCTTGATTGTGTTTATCAGAACTGTTGCTATCTTCAGTTATTTAACAGAGCAAATGCTTGCAAGACTACCCTTGAGGGGATGCCATAAGGGTATGTTCCAAACTCAGATTGGTCTGGTACAAAACCACAACAATAATAATGCATTCAGTGGGGATCGAACTCACTAGTGATGGTCCGGGGTCTAACGATAATAATCACTCTACGGCATACATTCAGGAGATATCTACTAAGCTTTGATTAGTTTGGTACGTAACCAAAATAATTGGAAATTCAGTGGAGGTCGAAATCACTTGCAGTGGCTTGAGATCTAATTTGGTAATCATATCTCTGCAGCAGGGGTCGGCGAACTACAGCCTGCGGGTCAAATCCAGCTGACCAGGACATTTTATCTAGCTATCCAGCGATGTGGAATATGTTATAACGTGAATACCTTGAATTGTGCAGTTTGTATTAGTATGGGTTTTAATGGAATATTGTTCAACTATTGCTGTACAAATTAATGTAACCAAGTCTAAGCCTAGCAGGACACATTCAATTCTAAAGAAAAAGAAAATACGGAAAATTATGGAATGATTTAGCTGTACGAATCAAGGAACACATCTATTCTCGAATGATAATTAGATGGACTGGATTATAGTATACAATACACATTACATACAAAATTCAAAAATCTGTTAGAAAATATTTAGTATAAATTGGGTTATCATCAAAGAAGTCTATCAGATGATATAAAGCAATTAATCATGGAACTGTATTTCAAAGTCAATATTTTATCATATTTCAAATGATAATAACCTGGAAAGATCAACTATTACATCAATCACAAAAATTATTTTTAATAACGATATATTTGACAATGTGAATAAAACAGCAATTGTAGTTGGAAGCAGGTTGTTAATTAAAGCAGGTTATTAATTAGATTTTTATTTATTATTATTTGTTTCATTATCTTTAATAATCGGTGTAAAAATTTTATACAGAAAGTTCATTAGAAATACTTGATAAACTATTCCAGAGTTTTCATTGATTCTTCATCTTCAGCACCAACATTGAAAGAATGGTATTTGACTTGATGTTTATTAATAACAGAAAATACCATTTAATATAGATTGAAATAGATGATCAAACATATAGCGTCATTTTAGTTTTATATATACATATATAACTATAGTTTTGATTTGAGTTCGTCTCCGACTGCAAATCCAAAAATAACATTACCAATCTGGCACACGACCAAAAAAATGTACGTCAACCTCTGCTCTACGGCATGCGGTCTAAGGCTAATTGCTAAGATTGGTAAATTACTAAATTAGTGTACTCAGTGAGGATTGAACTCGCTCCTCAAATCTGAGGATTAGCATCGTTCTATGACAGGACCCTGGAGATATTCACAAAGCTTAGATTAATTTGGCACTGAGCCACGATTAAGGGACAGTCAACGATGATCAAAGAAAGTGCAGAGAGGTGTTTCAGTTACCGGCATGGAATATAAAATCAGTGAACTTTGAACTAACTCCCTTGGGAAAAGCATGCATCCATTTATCCCGTATAGCTATGAGTAAGTAGAAGGATAGTAGATGGAGCTTGTCAGACAGTCCTTCTCAGAGAAAGTTAATCTGATAGGAGGAAAAATCATTAACGCGGGGCTGCAAGATATTTACTGGGATGGGCTCACTCGTAATTGCTATCGTAACCAGCTACCCACAGTTTTCTTGCAGGGGTCGACAACCTCTGTGCCTCTATGGGTCAGATTACCAAATGAGGAGTAGACAGTAGGCAGGACAAATACCATAAAAAGCTTGAAATATCGGAATTATCCATCAAAATACATCTAGTTATATTTTGATTCTAATCAATGAATAACGCTTGCTAGAAAACCACTTGTGCTTAACGATGGATAACTAATTAGTAATTAAAGAATACAAGTAAGTAACAATGTATTCCAATCATGGCCTCTTTTGAATGTATGAAAAAAGACTAAAATCTCTAAAACATGAATATCTGCTTGCGGGCCGATCAAAACTCCTTTGCAGGTCAAATCTCGCCCGCAGACCGTAGGTTGCCTGTCCCAGCTTAAAGAGAAGCATGGATGGAATTCACTCGTGATGGCCTGAGGCCTACATTCCTAATCATAGTCCTACAGCAAGCAGTCCTTTCATTTAACGTTTAATTCCCTCTTTCGTCTTTATTATAATTGTACCTCATTCATCTTGTTTGCAATATTCGGTGATTAACGCCTCGATTGAAACCAATCGATACCCGTACATATCGTCAAGTCGGCTCGCATCGATCTGTTAACTCTTTGTAAATTCTACAGAATAAACATTTATGTTTGGTCTACAGATTAACGGTAATTAAGAGATTACTTAATGGAGACCATCACGTGACCAACGTTTTTCGGCAGCATGACGTGTTGAGGGTGATCAATTCTGAAAATTTGGAAAAGGGCGATCAATGAATAATTTATTCCTCGTCTCATTTGATGAGCAGCGATCACTAATTAGTCTGGGAAGAAATACAAGAGAAGGGCATAAACTAATGAATCATCAAGGTATATAGGAAGTTGAAGCACCTTCCTCACTAAAAAAATAGGGGCAGAATTTCAAAAAAAACAAAAACACATTTTCGTAAACATATTAAAAGAGTAAACAACTTGTATTTTGCAGCCTTTGCATGAAATACATACACACAAGCACACATAGCCTGTCATCAAGTCAGCTGGACCAACTTAAAAACTGAAAGAAACCTATGTTGACAGTTTCGGAGACAGTTTTGGTTAACGGTTTCGAACGATGCTCGGCCAATGATATATCACCGAACGAAATCGTCTCCAAGTTTAATTACTGACTTTTTCACTTGATTATGGCTTTAATTACCACCAGAAACCAACAAGAGATATTAGAATTTTCGGCCTTCCTTTCAATTTTCATCATAGTTTTACCTGTTATAAAGCCATTCTACCAATAAGACAGACAGCTTTCAACTACTGGTGCATCGTTGTATTGACCTGTCGCTTTGTTTGTTTATAATATATGAATGACTTGGCTTTGTGAACAAAGATTTTGATAATGTATTTTATGATTTTAGAGGGACTTGGTATGTGAGATACCACTCCTGTTTGTGCGATAAAGTTTCAAGGTGAAGTGCATCTTGCCAAGGGCCAACCCCACCTTTTGAACGAAGGGTCAATCGAGGGGGTAGGAATAAGTTCCCAAGGTCGTAGGTTTCACTAGAGTTTCCTTCTCCAGGCAGATGCCCATGCTAGCTATAGGGGTCTGCCGTCCCTCTAGTCTCACCAGAGGGGTGATTCGACGGGGCATTTGCCTACGCAAATATATATATATATATATATATATATATATATATATATATATATATATATATATATTGAAGCGCAGGTCTCTGACACACCGCTAAAGCATATGCCTGAGCTGGCTTTAGATGTCTGCTGATCCTTTCAGCGGGTTGACCAGGCAATACGACTGTCTTTATAGGTACATTTAATGCCGTTTCTTGCTCATCTCATTACATATTGTAAAACTTAAAATTACTTTATCATTACCAATCCAGCTATCTTTAGAGATTCTCTGAAAGTCATTAAGACACTCGATCTTTTTTTTTTCTTCGATACTGGACCTGCAGTTTTTGCTGGAAAAGAAGATGACCTGGTACACTGTCATCACCAAACCTGTCAACATCTTCTGTCGTCAATGCCATATGCATTTCTTCTTGATTTTAGATTCTTCTACAATTTTAAGATTGTAATTATGATGATTATAAGATCATTCTGAAACAGTTTTAACCGTTGGTACATCGCTGCACAGATCGATCCGTTCATCTACTGATTTTATTTATATGCACATTTATTTATTGTACTTTCTTGTTTGTCTTGGTAGATATTTTACAATCAAATGCAGACTTTACTATAACCAACCTGCAGGGTAGCCCCTGGGTACCGGCAACGACAGCAGACGCCCCAGGCAATCAGAGCTAGAGGGAACCTGTCATTTATCTGACACTACAGGCCTCTCTGAGCATGACTATAAAATGAATAGGTTGAACAGAATGAAAACATTCAAAGTGATTTTTGGACGATCGAGCTCCCTCTTGCTGTTTGCGTATTGAACACGACGTTTTGGCCGGTCCATTCTACAGCTTTCTTTAGATGCAATATCTAAATACACCCGAAAAAAGCTGTAAAATGAATTGGCCGATACGTTGTATTCATTATACAAATAACAAGTGGTTCGATTGCCCGAAAAATTCCTTGAATGTTAATGACCATTCTTGGGACCATACTTAGAATAGATAGGATAAACAGTCGAATCAGAAAATTCCCTGATGAGAAATCAGATTTTTTTAAAGGAATATCTGACAGTTGAATAATCTTTGTTGCGGTGAAACCTAGAAAAACAATCAGCAAAGGAAATCTCATCATGAATGACGACCTGCTCAGTCAGACTCAGCTCGATCAGTGAGATAGAGTGCTCACGATAGCTTGGGTCTGGGAGGGAACGTGAGTTGATTGGAATGGTGATGCAAAAGCATTGATAGATAAATTAAATAATACTATACTCTAGAGGGTGGGCTTGCTAAGGGCAGCAGGAACCCAAGGGCTGGCCCTGCCAACCTGACTATTTTTGACGATTATTCGATATTACAACATTGACAAATTGCATTGGATGTTTCTTTTAATATCATAAAAGCATTCACTTTCCGCCTACACGGCGATTCTATTTTGTAAATAGCTTTTTTTTTTCATGTGCGTTCGTGTGTTGAATATACGAACAATTGACAAAATAAAATAGGTGTCAGTGGGGTTTGAGTACATTAGACCATCATCTCGCGAGCCAGTACTATCCAACCGGAATATTTAATCGTATGGTTTCAGTTCGTCTTGCAACAATGCAATAACCCACCCACTGGCGACCCCACCACTCGCCACCCCTTCCTAATGCTCACGTGATTCAGTTAAGTCCACGTGTATCACTTTCATTCGACCAGACGTGCTTAAATCACGTGATGCCACTTCAACCACGTACGTACGGCCGGGGAGGTATTCCGACGTTTTTGCATACCCATGACCTGAGAATATATTACACCCTCTTGAATATACAATTATCTCTCTCTCTCTCTCCTTTTAATCTACATCCTTGGACGTCTGCGAGGCAAGCGGTGCATTTGCTACCATTCTCCCTGGATAAGGCCTTCTCACCTGGGGCGATTCGGGTTTTAGAGTCGGAACCTTGGAGTCAGTAAAGGATAATGGCGCAGCACAATTGTTTATGCAAACCAGCCTTGATACACCTGTAAAGAAAGATGATGTTATTATTTGCTGGTAACAAGGTTGCTGCTAATTGAATACATCATTTTGCCCCCCTCCTCCAACTCCTCCCTGGAAAGGGGGCTGCAGACACCCATGATAATATCCTCCTTTTCTCCCCTCTATCTCTCATCAAATGTTCACTGTATCTCGATGACTCTCTCTCTTTCTCTCTCTTACACACACAAACATACAAACACACACTCTCCTGTTCTCTCTGTCTCAGTCTCTGTCTCTCTCATTTTCACTCTTGTTCCGCTCCTATTTCATCAATCATTTTACCCTCTTCTTGCTCTTCTACTCCCTTTCTTGAAAAGTATTTCTACCCTCTTTCGACACTCTTCACTCACTTTATCTTCTCCTTCTCTCTCTCCCTCTCTCTCTCTCTCTCTCTCTCTCTCTGTGATCTTTTCACTCATTTTTCTCTCATAGATGTAGTAATTCCTTTTTTCTATCTCTCACTTGGTTTTACTCTAATTCTTGAATATTGTCTTCTTTTCTCTCCTTTATCTCTCTTCAACTCTCTTTCTCTTTATCATCTTTTTTCTGCCTCTTCCCCCCACCTTTCTCACTCTCCTTGTAATTTTCTTTTCGTCTTAAATATATATATATATATATATATATATATATATATATATATATATATGTATATGTATATTCTTTATCTCTCTTCAACTCGCTCTGTCCCTTGAAAAGTGTCTATCTCTTTTTTCTCCCCCCCCCCCCTTCAACACCCCAACTATTGCCGATTGGTAAATAGTGCGTTAGGCTCGATATGTTGACATTCACCGGGTATATATATATTTCTTTGTAAATCTCATTTCATATATTGATGCCTCTATTTACTTTGATAATTATTGAGCGCGGAGATTAAATGTTCTGTCTTAATTGTATTATTACATTTTGAAAGAAAAAACGTTTTGAACTCTCTCTCTCTCTCCTTCTCTCTCTCTCTCTCTCTCTCTCTCTCTCTCTCTCTCTGATGATTCTTTCTGTTTTCTCCATTTCTCCCTGCTTGCTTGACTATTCTCTCTCTGTACCACTCTTCAACGTCTCGCTGACTTTATCCCTCTTGCTCATTTCTTTCCTTTTTTTTTTTCAATTCTTCTTTTCTCTCTCGGTCTCTCCATTTTATCAAATCACCAACAAATCTAATTTCTCTCTGGATGTCTAATATGGTTCTCTTTTTTTTTCTCCTCCGAATAAGCTTGTAAATTAAAGCACTATAACGGAAAGGCTTAACATTACATTCGGAAATAAATAAGTATATGATAATTACACCAATCCTACAAGATAACGCTATAGATTCTTATCTAAATATGTACAGTAATTTTCACACATATTTATTGACATATCCATCACAATTTCAATGCATACACATATAATCACGCAAATAATCGCCTATGTATAAGTAGGAATATAATTATACCTATATCCGGATATACCATAATAAATTTCCAATTGAGTCTATATTGTACACGCATTTAAGGTGCAGGTGGCGTAATAGTTATCAACACTGCGTATGGATTCGATAAAACGGGTTCAAATTCCAACTAAAGCTGCATACACAAATATTCAGATTATAAGTCATAGATATATTCTTATACCGGCGCAGGATCAATAGGAAGATTGTAATGCGCCAATATTACAGCCAAAGACGGCTTGCCCACCCGCGTTGAAAGTCAGGATTAAAAGTACTGATTTTTGCCTTAGGTTAAAACATCATCCAGCATCTATAAACAACGGTGTATTTATGTCAAGTGGTTTAACCATCTTGGTCCGTCATACCGTGGGAATCACTCCCGTAAAGAGTGTAACCGACTCTCTCCCTGGCCTGCACGTGCATCAGCCACGAGAAGGGGAAACTCCTGTCTAACCTACGACCCAGAGGCCTTGCTGTTATCCACGCCACCTCAGTGGACATCAGCATGCTAACCCTTGGTTTGTAGTTTGGTGCTGGTCGTGCGCACGTTGCATTTCACTTCAGCATTCCGTTGCTCAAGCCTTTGGGCTTATTCACGTACAGGCCTAGCCTACCTCAGTCCTGGATTGACGTGGATAATCCTCTTGGATCTCTGTTGGCAGAGCCAAACAATCACCTAACATCGACTGTTGACGTTCATTGAGGATATCGCAACTATCTCAACCACTGAGCCATGCACTTAAATCTATGATGAATACGAAGTGCAAATATGTTTATCGTTTGTAAATGGTACGCCTCTACTTATAAAGAGGCAGTAATTCTTTTCAAGAATTGATGTTACAATCCTGGATAATATCAAGGTACTGCAATTAGGTTTTTTTTTTCTTATTGAATAGACTAAAAGTGTTGGTTAGAGCCGCACCAGCGTTGTCTACGTCTCTGATTTAATTTGTTTTATTTCTCCTATTCGAATGATGTTAGACATTCAAAAATGTATTTTCATATATGATTCTAATATGCATGTGTAGTCTCTCTTTCTCTCTATCGTTTACTTTTTCACTTTCCTCCTCTTTCTATCTTTAGAACGTTTCTGTCTCCTCCCCTTTTCTTTCTTAAATTTTCTTTCCCTCCCCCTTCCATTCTTTCTTTCACTTAACTCTTTTTTCTATCTACGATATACTTCCTTCGTTCTCTCTTCTTTGTTCCTTTCTTTTTTCTTTTTTCTTCTTTATGTTTTGTTTGTTTTCGGTCCTTTTTCTTTCTTTCTTTCATTATCTTTCCATGCCTTTCTTTTTTGTCATATTTCCTTCATTCTTACTTCTATATTTCTTCATCTCTTTCTTTCTTTCTTTCTTACATTGCCTTCCCAGCTTTTCTTTCTTCTCCTATCTTTCTTCCTTTTTTGTCTACCAGTTTTTTTTCCTATTTCTTACCGTCATTCCTTTTTTTTCTGAGTTTCTTCTCCTTTTCTTTCTTTATTCTTTCTTTCCCCTTTCTTCTCGTTCATCTTGTTCATCTTGTTCTTTTCATTTTGTCTCTTATTTCTTCCTAATTCTATTCTTTCATCTTTATTTTTTTCTCATATATGATTTCCAACACGAAGTTTCTTTTTCTTTTTATAAACTTCTGTTGATTTTCGTTTTGAATTTCTTTATAATGCTTTCGTTTATCCTTCACTTCATTCCTTTACCCCAGCATATTTCACCCGTTCTTTCAAGGCTTCTCTCTCTCTCTCTCTCTCTCTCTCTCTCTCTCTCTCTCTCTCTCTCTCTCTCTCTCTCCTAACTATTCTTCGTTTGAATAAAAGAACACCGAAGCCATTGGAAAGAGAAACCTGTAAAAAAAACGAATTGGAAAAAAAGAGAATTCTATTTTCATTTCAGATTATTTTGAATAATTTTGAATCGTTTTCGCTCTATTTTTCTGTTTTAACCGATTCTATTCAATCTTTCTTCGGGCTGGTCATTTATGATTTCTTTTTCTTCAGTTTTTTTTTTCATCCATTTCTATTATTCCGTTTATATTCGGAGCTGTTTTTAAACGAATGTAAACAGGAGCTAATGTTTAAAAGTACACTCAATCATGAAACATCGACGTGCGAATCAGAATATTCAAATAGATACGAATATATACATATATATATATGGGAGGTGATTACGTGTATTTGTGTGTATGCATATATGAAGTAACATCTGAATAAACAGGGTGTTTGTAAAAGAATGCTACATTAAAAGGGAAATAACTCTTTGAAAGGAAAGTCGGAGTTGCCTCCCTCAAATTTACAGTAAGCTGATTGGCTGATGCTTCTCTTAAAAGTTATTTCCCCTTTTTTGTACGATTGGCCTGAGGCTAGATCGCTGGAATAACATGTATAATACCAACTTAGGTGGATGGGGGCAATCAATCTTACGATTTACACCAACATAAGATATGTTTATATGCTTTGGGATCCCACTCGAATCATCCTTTTGCCCTTGCAAGTTCTCGGGTGTTCACAGGGCCCCAAAGCAGCCGCCTATGACTTGTACTAACACTGTGTGTACGTGCGTGCCTGTGTCTGTGCGTATCCGTGTCTGTGTGTGCGATTGTGTGTGTTGAATCATATGCAGCTACCTAGAATGCCAAAGATTGTGTCAGTTGTTGAATTGATAACAGAAACAACCTGAATAATTCGTGCAAGGATTATGGATTTTATAAACAATTTGTTAATAGGGATGGCTCACTATCACTAAGCAGCCAAGTGCGCTCAAACGGTGTAATGGTTAGCGCGTCTGCCTCACACGCAGGAGAATCTGGGTTCGATTCCCGGTATGAGTGTTTGTGTGTGCGGAACACTCTTCAATTATGACAAATGAGCACTTAGCAGCAAGGTGGGTACGCATGTAGGATAGGCTGCATTAGGGTGGAAAAATCTGGGATGAAGGAAGGATAGTAACAAACGAAGTAAGACTCTTCAGGTCACCTTCAACGGTGATTTGGACTGACTTGCGTCCATTTGCATGTATGCTCCCGGAGAGTCCGTCATGGATATGGACATTCTCGAAGGTAAGCGAGTTTTCTTCGCTCGTAAACGTCAATTGAGCCAAAACATTCAGTACTAGTCTAAATCATCGTTACTTTTTTTACCGGCCACAATTTCGCTTATGACTCGTGATCCACCTCCTGGGTCATGATGTCCAGCGGTTGTTCGGTATTCTTGAAACATAGCTTACCCATCGCCATTGAAGTTTGCTAATAGCGTTCAGGATATCTCTGATGCGAGATTGCTCTCTAATGTATTGTGCAGTTTTCTGACCTTTCCATATGATGTTTTCCTGTGCACGCTGCATAGTACTCTGTTTGAGAATCACTATAGTTAGGTTTCATGTTTCAACTTCGTAGTTGGAGGATGTATCAGTTCTCGACCCTCCTTTTCGAAGACCGATTGGGGTCCTTATGCTATGGAAGATCGATTTTGCACTGCTGAAAGATAGTTGACCTTGGGTGACAAGGATTGGTATGATGATAGAGAAAAAAAAAGACTGTTGCGAATTTATAATCTTGACTCAACCTTCTATCTTTAGAAGGGGAATAATTACTCAAACATTAGTGTAAGCATGCAAGGGTGGTTATCCAAATTATGGGACCAATGTAATTCCATGCAGCATTTTTAATTAACGTTTGTTGTGTTTGAAAACATGTTAAAAACTGTTGAAACAAAATGAGGGAAGAAATGAATTACGGAAAGGATTGAATGCATTTGCATTTAGAATGATTAGAATGAGGAAGGTAGTTTTGAAAGAAAAAGAAGGAATGAAAGAGGGAACCGATGGCGGAAGGAAATAAGTAAATTGGGAAAAGGGCCTAGAAGGGATGGGCATAAAGATGGGGGAAAAATTAAGGAAGGAAGAAAAGGGGTTGAACGTAGGTGGAAGGAAGAGGGCCAGAGAAGAGAGAGTGGGAGAATGGAAAGAAGGAAAGGGTGATAAAAAGATGGGGAGAGAGTGGAAGCAAGAAGGGGGAGATGGAAAATAAGGGCAGGATAGAAAGAGAATAAGGAAGAAGAAGTCCAAAGAGACAAAGGGTGATGGGAAAGGGTAGGTATTGGGGTTAGGGGAAATCAATAAGAAAGAGAGGAAAAAGAAGAAAGAAAGAAAGAAAGAAAGAAAGAAAGAAAGAAATAAGGGAAGAATAGAGAGCAAGGAAAAGAAAACAGAGGAAACAAGCAAGAAAGGGGTGGAGAGGAAGGCAAAGGGGGATAAAAGGAGAAGTAGAGAGAAACAAAGAGAGGGAGAGAAATGGAAGGGGTAGGTAGGAGTTAAGGGAAGTAAATAAGAAAGGAAAAAAGATAGAAAGAAAGAAAGGAAGGAAGAAGGAGGAAAGAAAAAAGGGAAGAATATAGAGGAAGGGAAAGATAGGAAAGAGAAAGCAAGCAAGAAGGAAGTTACGATTGGAAAGAAATTTATCTACAGAAATCCATTCTTTTATTCAAAGAATAGAAAAAAGAAACACGAGGGAATAGATTCGGATTACCAAACAAAATTAATTTTCAAAATTTGAGAAAGATTCATCGATAATAAAACTATTCATTTATCGAGCCAGAATCGCAATGGCTCCACACTTATTGATATTCCAAACACGAAACTGTGTGTTGGAATTCGAGCATACTGAATAAAGTGGAGATGTCAAACTTACACACACTCACACAGCCCAATATGTATACAAACAAACACACACTTGCACATACACACATACATACATTTATATATGTATACAAGTGAACGTTAGGGAATGAAACAGACTTAGAATTAAAAGTATATGGAGACTTTATTGTTGATTAATCCATAAATGAATTAATTAGTATGCTAGGCATGTTTCGGGAGGGGTTCCCATCTTCAATAACATGCGTGTACTTTTTAGTGGTTGAAAGATTTCCGCTGAGAATAAATTTATCATCAGATGTTTTGCTTTGGAAATCCAGAATACGCACACGCATACATATATACATACATACATACATACATACATATATATATATATATATATATATATATATATATATATATATATATATATGGACAAAGATATAAACAAATTGGGGCGTAGATCTCTCTCTCTCTCTCTCTCTCTCTCTCTCTCTCTCTCTCTCTATCTATCTATTTATCTCTTTCTCTCTCTCTCTCTCTCTCTCTCTCTCTCTCTCTCTCTCTCTATATATATATATATATATATATATATATATATATATATATATATATATATGCACACTCTCAATATAGCATGTTTTTCAAGTGAGAATTCCTTGATTCTCACATGATACCGGTGGGCTTGCTGCAGACTCTGACCCTCTTTGTGAAAATGGGAAGGTGCTGCCCGATGGACAGATCCAAGAACACTAGACTTTCGTTGGTGGAAAAAAATAGTGGTCGATCAGGCAGCACCTCCCCATTTGCATCATCGCGAGTGCCAGGTATAAACTTTCAGTCAGTAAGACACACATATGGCTGGCCAGGTCAGTTGAAGCCCCTTCTTCCAACTCAAAGCATTCGGTATTCAGCGATCTATGCACTGATTGCTTTGCCTAATTCAAGTGACCTCACTGAAACTGGTGTGTCCAAGTAATTTGGCCATAAGCCCCTATCCTTGGGAAGTGATTCCTCAATTCTAGTCTTTGTGCTGGGCAGGTGTTTTGTTTGTCTCAGCGGTGGATTGGACCATGGTGTAACAAACCGGAAACAAGCAATTTACCACTGGGCTACGATGCCACGACATATAGATTTGAATATTTCCTTACTTCGGGGTGGTACAAAGGACCCCTGCATACCAATGCTTAAATATAATCATTGCCATAATAACCACTGTCATTATGAAAATATCAATGTATGTATAGAATTTGTATAATATAACCTTATTACAACTATTACATTTTGTAGTGATTATTATATGCAAATATAACGACTATTATTGGATAGAGATAGTATATAATAACTTTACTTCAATACAGTAAAAGTGTCGAACTTACAAAGATGCATATGTATAAAGTTACCATGATAAATATATCAACATGTATACAGAATTTGTAATGAATTACTTCTGTCCCGTAATGGTTGTTACACTTTGATATATATATATATATAACATATGTTATTATAACATAATTTCTTTACATCAGCGTGATTGAAGTATCCAACATGAACAAGTGCGTAAACATAACGTTGTCAAGATAAATATATTGATACACATATAAAATTGATAATATACAATCCCAGTCCCATAATGGTTATTACGTTTTGTTGAGATTTTCATATGCAAATGTAACTAATATTATGGGACAAATAATACATGATTTCTTTACTTCGGAGTGTTGAAGGTATCCCTCATACACAAATGCATAAAGATATAAGTTGTCATATCTAGTTATGTGTGTCTAATCGATTTATGGGTATAAATTATTGTCCATAAGTGTGAGAAGGAAATGAAAAGATGAGAAAGGTGAAGAAAGCTATTGAAAAAAGAGTGGGAGTGATGGAAAAGATGGGAAAAGTAAAAGATATTTGAAAATGATGAAGAGAAGGTGAAAGAATAAGAAAAAGGAAAATGCAAAATGAAAGAGGGATTGAATGAAGATTTGAAAAAGGTGGAAGGTAGATGGGGAAAATGAAACCATAAAAAGAGGAAGGAGAGGAGAGGGAGGAAAAAGAGAAAGAAGGAAAGAGAGAAAGAACGAATGTAGGGGGAAAAGGGGGTCATATACGGAAGAAATGAAAAAGGAAGCAATGCAAAGAAAGATGATATGAAAGAAAATGTATGGAACTATCAGAAAAATGAATGAAATGATTTTTGAAGGAAGCAAGAAAAGAATAAGGAACAATGGAACAAAAGTAGGAGGGAAGAAAGAAGGAAGGAATGAAGAAAATGAAGAAAGGGAGAGGGAAGTAGGAGAGAAAGAAAGAAGGAAAGGAAGAGGGGGAAGAGGGAAGAAAGGAATGGAGAAAATGAAGAAAGAAAGCAGGGATAAAGAACAAAGACGAGAAAGAAAGAAAGAAAGAAAGAAAGAAAGAAAGAAAGAAAGAAAGAAAGAAGAAAGGAAGAAGGAATGATGAAAGAAAAAATAAAGAAAATAAAGAGAGGAAAAAAGAAAGACAAATGTACTTAGTAGCAAAGGAGATTAACACGGAAATAAATTAGGTGATATGAATGAAATAGAAATGAAAAATATATAAACAGAATTCTGATATGATGAAAATATGATAAAGAGTTGGAAGTGAAGGAGGAATAGACAGGAGTATGAGAGGCGTCAAAACTGTCTAAATTTGATAAGATAACATAATCATGAGGAGACGAAGAAGTACACGAGAAAGAGGGGAGCATTGGAGACGAAACACATCGCTGCCGGCGAGGATTAGAGCATTGGCGTGTGTCAATTTATGGAAGGGGAGAAAATTTACAGATTATTAGAAATGAAAAAGGTAGAAAATAGGTCTGGTTAGTCACTCAATAGAAACTCAATGCACAACGTTCTGTTTTTTTGCGGCAACCTGTGTTTTGAAAATGTGGTGATCAATGAATGGTTTCCATCACCTTTTGTTGGATCACTAAGAAGTCCGAATTTTTTTTTTAAATCAATTCAACCCCTAAAAAGCATATTTTGGAGGAGAAAATTTTTCAAAAAGCAAAATAACATTTCTTCTTGATATGATGAAGAGCGAATGTTTAAATTTTCAGTTATATCAGAGCAGCCCGTACACGTGACACATAAATAGCCCGTCAGCTAGCCGGACTCTATCGAAACTGAATAAACCTGTGTTGACTATGTTTTTGGCTAACAGTTTCTAAAAGGATTGATATGAGAGAAGGAAAAACAGCGATTGGAAGAGAGAGACAAGAATGAACACGGAAGGATGTCAAGAGAAAGAAAATATATCAGGAAATGAAAAAGAAAATAAGAATTGAAAAGTGAAAAAAAAAGTAAGATTCTTGAAGATGATATTGATGATAAGGTGAGATTAGGAACGATAGAAAGCAAGAGGAAAAGAAAAAAGTTTTGGAATAAAGATATATAGATGAATGTGAACGGATCGAGGAAGTTAGATAGATAGATATAAACAGGCTATGGTGGATAGATAGATAGATAGATAGATAGATAGATAGATAGATAGATAGATAGATAGATAGATAGATATAAACAGGCTATGATGAATAGATAGATAGATAGATAGATAGATAGATAGATAGATAGATAGATAGATAGATAGATAGATAGATAGATAGATAGATGTGAACAGACCACGATAGATAGATAGATATGGATAGACCAGAATAGATAGATAGATAGATAGATAGATAGATAGATAGATAGATAGATAGATAGATAGATAGGCAGAAAGGGCATAGCAACCAAAGTAAAATTATTTCAGAATTGAGAAAATAGTTATAAGATTTGACGACAAACAAGGAGAAAATAACACACGAAGACAACTGTAATAATATTAAATGCCGAGCGCCTAAAAGGAAAGGTGAAGTTGGGTGGTGAATAACGAATATATAAAAAAAGGAAGAAATGAGAGAAGAAAAATGCAAAGAGAGCTGTCAGTGCTGGTTGTCGGTGTGTTGGGTGTGGCAAGGTGGAGTGATGGCGGGATCGGTGACTGTGACGGCGGTAGCGTCGATGGAAGTGGTGTCGTCAGCGGGGACGGTAGCTGAACGTGTGAATAGAGTGCTGGGGTTGGGATGCTGGTGCGGGCCCGGGACGGTTTAGGATTTGCAGTAGTGGGACGGAAGCCTGAAGTGCGCTAAAAAATATAGAGAACAAGAAAAGTAAAACCTAAAGTGAAAGTGAAAGTGAAAGTTACATATAAAAAAAAACATAAAACAGGAAACTGTTGAAGCTGTGAGCTGATGGTGGTGATGGGGTGTGAAAAAGGTACAGATTTAGAAAGAGCAAGAAAAAAATATTGAAAGTGTCGGGTAGGAAGATTCAAAGACAGATGAGGAGGAAATGAACAGAGACGACCTGATTGATAGACAGAAACGGATGTAATGATAGATCTATAATATTAAAATGTAAGCCCGTGAGTTGACGAGAGTTCGTGTGCTAAATTTATGTTTTATAGGTAACAGTAGTAGAGTATTCTAAAGCGTAATGTACCTATCACATACTCACACACTCGCACGCTCAGTCACACAAACATGTATGCATGAATACATACACATACATATATATATATACGTATATACACACACTCAAAGATAGATATATATATATATATATATATATATATATATATATATACATATATATATATATATATATATATATATATATATATATATATATATATATATATATATATATATATGCACGTGATGTGTATATACGTAGGAGGTAGCCTCCGAGCTCAACTTGAAAAAATGTGTTATGTAAAGCATTTTACCCTGACACATGACACATGCACATTTACCAAAACTTGAATTGGAATACAGTAATTGTAGAGTGGGAGACTTACAGTTAGAGACTCCTCTAAGTATATGTATATATTTATGTTCTTTTAAAATGCTATTGCACAAAGGAAAAGCAAAGTTCAGGGAAATATATAGACATAGATAGATAGATAGATAGATAGATAGATAGATAGACCCATAGACCCATTCCATGCTCGTTGGGTGGATAGACGATAATAAATAAAATCTCTTAAATTCACAGGGCCAGTTGAACTACCTTGAAAATCATTATAAGAGGCACTGGCTTTTACCTTGACTCGAACGCCGATCACTACCGTCTTTGGGAAATATGTAACTATCTTAACCACATCAATAGACACATGCTTATATATTCCCTTCCTCCCTAAACGCAATACACACATATCATTCATACATATATATTATTTTACATATCACATATATATCATTATTCAAAGACATCTAGATACATATATCCTTTGCGTATCTGAATTTACTGTAAATATGACTAGATAGATAGATAGATAGATAGATAGATAGATAGATAGATAGATAGATAGATAGATAGATTATAAGGGCTCTATCATTACGGCTGTACGAAAGTCATACATACATATTCAAACATACTTCAATACAGTAAATGCATACACGCGCTTCAGGGGAACATTGTTTTCACAATTCTTAATATGAGTAAATAAAAAGCAGCCCAACATAACGTAGGGAAAATAGAAAGGAATCGAAGAGACAAAACAATTTCTAAATTCTTCAAAATAAATAAATAGACCTCGCTCAAACATTTCTTAAATTTCACTTCTCATAACCATGTTTATCTAGAACAACTATCTATTTGTATAATTATATATTCATTGTATACTTACGCTGCATTGGGTCAGTTTGTGGTGGGAGAAGGAGACTGACCAGGAGGAAAATCTTTATATGCAGTGAATATGCGAAGATATTCGTGTGCTGCCGGGAGTGCTTGTATGTACTCTCGGGGGTGTGTGTGCTCTCGAGAGCGTGTGTGCGTATGCCTGAGGAGTCTCTTTCTCCCTCGTTGGCTCTTTCTCCCCGCTCGTTCCTTTGCCCTACTCCCTTTTTCAACTGACTGACATACGCGCTACGATAATCTCGCACGTGCTGAGCAACATCCGAAAGTGAAAGTGAAAGTGAAACTGAAAGACAAAACGCGCCTCCAACGCAAGTGCCGACGACGACGAACGAATAAGGCAAGTTACTTGAGACAAAAAGATTGGAATGAAGAAAATACGAAACAAATGAACGAAAGATAAACCTATAAAAAAAAAGAAAGAAAGAAATAGAATGAGAGAAGCGGATGAAAAGAGAGAGTATGAGAGAGACAGATGAGAGAAAGAGAGATGGATAGGAAACGGCGGAGAAAGATAAAGCGAGGGGGATAAGAAAAAAGAGAAAGAGAGGGAGGGAACAAGTGAGAGTGTAGCGACGCTATCGCTAAGGCACTTTTACAGAACACACGAAGATGGCCGCGATTCCTCAACTGGTAATGAAGTGGCCACGGTTAGGACACTGTGGCGAGTTTAAAAACACCATGTCATCGTCCTAGCGTCTGCCCTAACTCAGCAGAAATGGCCACACACTTTCTGGAACATACGCTCCACCAGAGTCTCGAGAGCGCCAAGGTTGGGCACAGGAAAACAGGAGGGAAAAATGGGATTCTTTACCGTCGTCGACCTGCCGGCGGCAAAATGCGAGGCGGACTGTAAGTACCTGTAAGACGACACCTGTGTGTACTCAATCACACTGGTCGTCCCGTTTCAGAATTCAACTCATGATGTTTGGTTACGTATGGATATGTATGCATGCCTGTATGACTGTGTGTTTATTGAGAGAGAAGGAGTTCACACACATAACCGCTTACTACCCTCACACATTTACACTCATACTATTTATAAATACGATAGGAATGGTGACGATAATGTTGATAATTTTACTACTAATGTTACTAATAATAACCATGACACTTGTGACAGTGACATGAAAACGTTATCTGTCGAGATGGTTGCGAACAAGCCGATATAAACAAAGATTGTACCATTAATTTTCAAGTGAAAGTATTGTCATATTATCATTATTATCATCATTATAAATAATCATTATCATGATGATAATAAAAAGAAGTTGATGATGATGATGATGTAGAAGATATAATTGTAACTTTCTATAAAACAGCCTTATTGAAACCGACAAAAATAGTGTAGTAACGAGGAAACTTGCTGTCACTTGAGCAGCCAGATAGTATGATGTGAAAACATATATAGTAATGAAAATACGAAACCAAACTGCAAACTATGAAAACAGCTGATATCATTGATGTCAAAATAATTCCATCAAAATGATAATTATGTTTTATTTCGGTTAATGTCTGAGTGATAGGCCATGTCAAATACACATATACAAACGTAGGTAATACATGTAAATAAATATTGTACGTGTGAAATGTAAACACATATAGTTGTGTCAACACAAACTGTTTATATGCATAATTTTCTAAATTGCATTTAATCATTGAATAATCGCTTTATATCTTTGTTTATACACGCATGCATACACGGGGTCACACACATACATATATATATATATATCGCACAATACAAATCAGAGATGCAATACAATATAATACAATATCCGATGTATGATGGGTTTATTTTATTAAGTACTCGATACAATCAACATTGAACATTAAGTTGATTAATGTGTGTATGAATGAGTGTATGTGTACATGTGTGTATTCCATAATGTATAAAAAATATAGAGAAGAAAATAAATGGAAAAATTAGTTGCATTTAGAACCATATAATTGTATATATAAATATAATCATAGAGATATATTGAGATATATGTGTATGCATATATATACGTAAACCAGTTTATATATCAGTCTATATCAGCATCTGTATATGTTTGTTTTTATGTTTGGATTGCACACACACACACACACACATACGTATATATATATGTGTATGCATGAGCATATATGTAAGCGCATGCAGTAATAGATATGAAGATACATACATATATACATGTGTATGTATTGAAATATTGAATATTTATGCATGTGTACACATACGCACACAAACTGAAATCAAACGCAAGAGCATACAAGAAAGTACACACACACACAAGTATACACAAGTTCAGATCCATCATTGTATATTTTTGTTGTAATACACTGAATAATCTAAGGTAGTGAGATTAAAATTTCGTACACATACACTTACTGTTGATATATTTTTATCAAAGCAATAAGAACACATACATATCCAGTCATTAACAAATATATATTTGGACAATAATGTCTCGGGACCTTGCAAAGTTCGATGCATGGCAATCTCTCCCTCTCTCCCCACAAAAAAAAACTATAACATAATTCATTACTAGAAAAAAAAAACTCTATACATACCTACTTACGTTTGTACAATATATTGCCTTACTATACTGTCTTTTACTGCTTTTGATCTCTCTATTAATCTTGTTCCATTACAAGAGTGTTGCTCTTATCACTATACATTAGCTAACAACACCCGTCTGTGTCACTGATGAATATTAAAAGATAGCTGTAAAGTAATATGCTGAGATATATTAAGAGAAAATATGAGCATGTGTTTATGTCGGTCGGGGATTTTTTTTTCCGTCTCTTTTTTTTTTCTGAGACACAAATCCGTACGCACACATTATTACTCTTAACTACAGAAACCACTTTCCGTTTTCCGAAAGCTTAACAGAACAAAGCTCCATAAAATACGTGTATGTTGCTGCAGACCAATCTATCCAAAGTACACATAGATGCACGTTCTTATATCACATATAATCATTACGTTTATACTCATGTAAATGTATATACATGCGATCAATTTCTGTTCACAGACCAAACATTATATATATATTTTTTTATTAAGATGCTTCCGTACATTAAAAAATGCTACCATACACGTTTTTAACTATGCGACTCTGTAAAATGTTTTATGACGATATAATCATCTAAATTTAAGTTTTCAAATGACCCATTAATAAGCTGTTATTCAGAAATAACACACACACACAAACACACACGCACACATACATATATATATATATATAAGAAATACTAATATTGGTGCATATGTATCTATGGAGTCTTCTGAATCTGATACACATTTAGAAATTTATGTGTATAAATTCTTACAAACACAATTACAGATGTGTGTATGTTTTGTAGAGACCTGTGCTCTTGTTATTCGTAACATAAACATCCTGCAAAAGAAACAGAACATTGAATTTAATGACAAACTCATGTAGGTATGCAAAATTATATGTTTGTATAGATAGATAGATTGCGAGAGAGAGGTGCTATTTGAGCATGGTTTAGTTTGCTGAAAAGCTGCGAGAAGATAATCACATCGTTCAAAGGACATACTTTCATTGAAAATCAGCATTTGAAATCCTAGCTCTTGCCAGGATTCGAACACTGACAGCTGACGCCGATCGAAAATATGTAAGTTGATCATCAACCTGGTTGGCTCATATGCATTATGTATATATACAAAACATATGTCTATATATCTCTGTGTGTGTGTGTGTGTGTGTGTGTGACAGAGAGAGTGAGAGAGTTTTTAATAAGGTAGAATGGGTTTTTTTTTTTCAAAGAGAACAGAGTAGATTTGTAAATCTGATAGAAGTGTCCCGATGAAAGGCCAAAATATATATAGAAAAATTTTTACTAACTATTTTAATAACTATTAATCAAAATAACGTTTGGGATGTATTCAAATTACATTATCAGTCATTTGTCATCGAACATAAACGGTGCATATTGACAAAAGAGCGACTGCTGATGATATCATGAGGTACTGCTGGAGCGCACTTGCACAGTGGTAATGATGTTGCAGCCCCGAAACCATGCTTGATCCAAGGGTCATCAATTGATAAAGGCTTTTTTGGGCGCACTGCTGCTGTTCTTACAGCTGTTTTGTACGTGTACTTTATTCTTCCAACGTATAATAGATATGATCTTGACCTTTTTTTTTGAGAATCAGAGACGTTCCTATTGTACCATACGGATGAATTCATACACACAATATTCCGAAACTGAGAGATAAATATCGACTTATCTTTATTTTTTTATCTAAAAATATCAGCTCGTATCTTTTCCCTCATTGATAGAGACATAATACTTACACACATAAGTATATAAGTAAATAGCTAGTGCTCTATAGATAGATACAGACAGACTGCAAATATTGTATTTAAACATTTAGTTATATATATATATATATATATATATATATATATAGAGAGAGAGAGAGAGAGAGAGAGAGAGAGAGAGAGAGAGACGGACAGACACGAAGAGAAAAAGAGAAAGAAAGGGAGAAAGATATTGGTTTTGATTTATCAATCAATTGTTTTATTAATATAAGAATACAAATGTGTCAATATGAAGGTCCCCTCTTTTTTGTTCGGAGTAATTGAATAGATTTAGACTTTATTGACGCCCCGTTTATATCATAGTAAGAACAAAAGTACTTGAGTGTCTACAGATAAACACACATACACACACACACACACACATATATATATATATATATATATATATATATATATATATATGTGTGTGTGTGTGTGTGTGTGTGTGTGTGTGTGTATGCGTGTGTGGAAATTTGTGTGTGAGAAAGTGTAAAGAAAATAATGATTTTTCTGTAGATATATTATATAAATCTCTATGAATTTGTATATATCTGTGTCGACAGGATTGTGGCTTAGAGATGAAAATATCAATTTCTATATAAGTATATTCATATGAGCTATATATATTCGTATTTATTTATTTATTTATTTATGTCTACTTACATATATCTGTGTCTACTGGATTGTGGCTTATCTATCAATTGCTTTCGTAATATATGAGCTCAAATGTTTCCGTGTATCGATATACATGTTATACCAACCCCAACGTTACTATCTCGGTTGAATCGCTTCCAAATATTCAAAGACTATCCAGCCGTAGATATTACTTTGGTAGTGTTTCTATCGGTCGATTCGGGCTTCTCTGTAGACCTGCTAATATTTGGACGGGTGTGAGTAATTGTCTAAGCGTACGTTGTCGACAGGGAAAGTGAAAGCGAAAGTGAAAATAGAAGTATAAGAAAATAAGGGAAGAAAAAAGGAAATAGAATTATGGTAGAAGGGAAAAGAGAAGAAAGAGAGAGGAAGTTAGAGGGAAGGAAGAGGTAAACAAAAACATAGGGAGGGGAGTGACAAAAAAGGATAGGGAAGGAAGAGACGCGAAAAGGGTAGGGAGGAAAAGCAAAAGAAGATGATAGGGAGGGAAGGGAGTAGGAAGAGGGAGGAATATAGAGGGAGTAGTGTTTGTGTACATGGTGGAGGGTTCCGGTGGGAGAATGGACCTAGGATAAGGGGAGTGGGAAGTTAGAAGATAGGGATGGGCTGTTGAGATGGCTTTAGTTGAATGAGAACGCATGCTTGTCGGAAGTGGATGGCCATGAATATATATTGAACCGAAATTCCGCCATTGTCTTGCTGCATTGCCTTGAAATTGAACCAGAGATGGCTGTTTTCGCTCGTAACTAACCGGCAAGTACAACACGTCAAAAGTAAAGACAACCTTACCTCGGAGTTTTTGCAGTCAGCTGAGAGTATGTGGATTATTATTTTTCATTATTTGATACGATACGCTTTCTTTATCAAAACTGTTCTATGTGTGTATGCGTGTGTATATGCACGTGTGTGTTTGAATGTGTGGCTACGCACACATACACACACACACACACACACATATATATTGTATAATGATAATCTATAAATACAACTGTATACACATTGTATATGTACATGTTTGCGTATATATATAAGATTTTAAATTGCGTTATATCATAATGGAACACTCACCTGAAACGATATCCCATCATTTAACGGTGAATGTATCATTTGGCCTACACAGCGTAAATAAAATGAACAATTAAAGAAAGTGGGACTGCTGCTTCGATTGCTTATTCTATTTACTTTGTCTAGGCCAAATAACGCGTTCACTGTATAATAACAGGAGATCATTTCCGAATAGTTTCCATATATCATATTGCAATCTGTAATCATTTTATCGGATAATATATCTATTTCTCAAAAACACCCACATATATTTATAACCGTACGTATATGATCGCATGTATGCATATATACATGTTTAATCTTATATGTACATATGATAGTATGCATACGTAAATTGTGTATGTGTGTGTGTGTGTGTATGACACGATATGGATGAGTATATTATGGTCTGTATTAATGTTTAACGAAGTAAACTTGCTGATTTGAAATCAGCACTATATTCTTACATTTCATAATAATTCATTTTATTTCATTATTTAATTCGTTGCTGTTTTTGCATTACTCAATTGCTATTTATATCTCGTTCGGAGAAGAGGCAGTGTTTAGCTCAGCTTATAGATACGCCAGTCAATAGGAGCATGTGTTTGTGTGTGAGTGTATATTTATGTACATGTGCATACGTGTGAACATTGGCATTTATACACACACACAAATTTACACATATGTAAATACTTATATATATCATCATCATTATCAACATCAATTCTGGAGGCTTTTCCCATTTCCTTTCATAATGACCTCGATTGCGCTGAACTTTGCAATTTTCTTACCGGCAAACATTTCTTTCTTATATTCCATCTTGTGCCTGGTCATTCCCTACTACGTTCACTGTCTCATGAGCACTTATCTGTTGTTATTTTGCCCTATTTGTTATCATCACTTCTTGCAAAGTATCCAGCCCATCTCAATTTTTGTTGCTTGAATATCAGTATAGTATATTTCACTCTAGTCCTCCTCCTGATGCACGTTGCTCTTTTTTATTTTCTTATTTATGTATATATATATATATATATATATATATATATATATATATATATATATATATATATATATATATATATATATGTATATATATATATATACACACACGTATGTATGTATGTATGCGTAATCTATATCTATCCATAAATGCTGATATACATGCATGCATCAGTAAGTCAGTAGACTAATGATGGTAGGAGCATTCCTGTCACAAAATGAATATCTTTTTTTCAACACAATCTTCTAATTTGTCAATACTCTTAATTCAATCTCCTCTTTTCAATCATATAGATCTAACATTATACTGGGGCAATTTCAGATCAAACTCTGTCAGGCTACGTACTTTTAATCCGATTCCCTGTGTATATATATATATATATATATATATATATAAGACTATATATGTATATAAAACTTTATACATGTATCTATGTAAGAGAGAGAGAGTGAGAGAGAGAGGGGGAATACTCCCTTAAAGGGGAGACGGGATCGTATCTTCAAACAGCAGGACACTCCTGCCAAACCCACGCCTTCTCAGAAGATTTTAGCATGCAAATTCTTAGTTTAAAGTGGGTTCGGCTGTTGAAGGTCGCACTCCAGGGATATATATATATATATATATATATATATATAGTGGGTAAAATTGTTAAACAAGTACGAGGAAACTAAAAAATAGGGAACGCAAAATGTCGAAAGGTAGAAAACATGATATAGTAAATATGGATGTATTTTCGCGCCGATTTTATTTGAACCTGGTATTCGTAGGCAAGTTATCGTTTAATTGCCTGAACTGCTACTCGAACACAATCATGCTTTGGTTAGTTTCTCTTTCAACAAAACCAATTTTTTGATCATAAGAAAATAATCATTATTAAACACCATTCATTTTTGACGGAATTTTTTTTAGAATTAAATTTCATCTCTGAATTTGACAAAATGAAGATGTATAGAAGTTAACCTAACTAATCGGAAGTAGAACATGTAAGGCAAAGAGCCAATTATTAATAATGTATATGTGAACCCCCCCCCCAACCAGGGAAAAAAGCATTCTATTACTGGTGATACTCTATTTTAAGCTTTGTTGTAGGAGTTTGGATGACTGCACGAATAAAATACATGGTTGTCGTTGAGGGTATAAGAGGGTGTCTCTATAACTGCTCAGCGCTAAACAAAGACTGATAACTATTATCTCTTCTCACCTTTTATGTGAAAGCAAAAAGAGGCACACAGCAAACATTCGGAAAGGGGGGAAAACGCTTATATACACACACACATATATATATATATACATATATATATATATATATATATATATATATATATATATATATATATATATATACATATATATATATATATATATATATATATATATATATATATATACAAATTTGGAATTTTCATATATATATATATATATACACATATATATATGATTATAAATTCCATTTTCACCATATTGAAACTCTCCATTGTAATGATATCCCGTCATTTGTGACAGCGTAAATAGAATAAACAATGGAAGAAACTGGCTTGCAATTGAATTTTTGTTGTTTATTCTATTTACGCTGTCTTGGCCAAGTGATTTATTTAGCATCGAATGACGAGAGATAGTTCCAAATAAGTTTCAATGTAATATAACACAATCTATGATTATCCTGTCGGATCATATATCCATGCCTTATAATATATATATATATATATATATATATATATATATATATATATATATATATATATATATATATATATGTATATATATATGCAAATTTTGAACAAAGCAGCTATCTTCATACATAAATAAGCATTTCAAATAAACCTGTTCGTCTTTCCTTCTTTTGCCTCGAAATTCTAACTCATTAAAATTTACCAATATCCAAGACAGTATCTATTCGCACTTTCAAGTATTTTTAAAATCAGAGATTTTAAAACAGTGTAAAAGTCTACGATATTTCGACCTTGTACGATATGACCTCGTAGTTTAATTGTTTTTGTTTTTTTGTTTTTTTCTTATGAAAGATTGTAGAAGTTATCATTTTATTGAAATTATTTTAAATCAAGTGGTTCATCAAAGAGAGTGAAAAACACATACCCATTAACTGATGCTAAAATAAACTTGTCTAAAAATATACGGGGGTGGATGATATTCGTTCTCTCGAGATTTGTCATTTTGAAGCATGTGCGTTTTTGCAACTCTAACCCAGCCTAAATATTAGCTAATATAAATCCATCCTTCTTTCTTTCGCCCTCTGCTATTCGTCCCTACCGTCCTACCCTTGCCCCACCCACTTTTTCTTCCTTTGTATCATCTTTCCGTCTTCCCAACCTTCCACAATCTCTTTTTCCCTACCCCCTTCTTCATTGCCTTCCATTCCTTTACTTTCCGATCTTTTCCTCACTTACCCCCCTCTCTCTCTCTCTCTCTCTCTCTGTCTCTCTCTCTGTCTCTCTCTCTCACTCCCATCGCCCTTGCCTTACTCTCCAATTTTTTCTCCTTCAAATCTTCTTGCCTTCGTTTCCTTCTCTAGCCCTCACCGTTTCCTCCCTCTATCATTCACTTCTAGCCTCTCCTTCAACTTTGTGTCTCTCGTCCTTCTTCTCTACATATCTTACTTACCCTCTTTTTTTTCATTTTGTTCATATCTCTCCCTTTTTTCTTCTGTCATTCACTCTTTCTCTTCTCGTCTATCCTTTGCTTCCTCCCTATTCATTCTTCCCTCACTCTTCCTAATCTGTCGTCCCTCCAATCCTTCCTTTCACTGTTCATAGATCCGGAAGCAGAACAGGCTAGCGTTTACACAATAGCATGTAAAATAAATTAAGGGGAAAAAAACACCTTGTTAGCCATTTACTTCCAGGACGGTTTGTTTAAAATCCGCGATTTCCAATTACGATAAGAATTCATTTGGACTAAACGTCGTTTTCGTAATCTTTTAAACGCAAAATATCATTGATAAATAAAAAAAAATCCTCGTCACTTTTCTCTTTAAGATAAACACTTCCTTCATCTTTGAAATGAGAAGGTAGTATTCGTTGGAAAAAGTATGCCATAAATATGAAAATAAGGGCGATAAATATCTCTACAAACCCACCAATGGTTGTTCGTTACTCGAACAGTATGGTTTATGACAGCCATGAATGTTTTATTTTAATCTCCTGCTCGCACTAGCGGTGTTATCAGTGGTAGAGGACAGTGACTGTGTTATATCGCCTGTCAGTTTTTATTCTCCTTTATAATCCACTTCCGGCTTGCTATGCCAGTCGAAGTTTCACCAGAGCCCTGTTAAGTGTACATTTCCGGAACACGTTCTCTATTCTAACCATTGCCCGCCTCCTAAGATGCAGGCCAAGTGGTTTTAATTTCCTGACTTGGAATTAGAGATGTCTGTCTCTTAGACCGATTGCCAGCCATGGCTGAAGAGCCTAATCTGCCTTGCAATTTCCCATGGCTAGAGGAGATATAGTTCCATGCTCCTTCCAATGACATCAGTGTGAAGTGAACGCAAAGAATGACAATGAGTTTGTCATGTTGCAAGAATGTCAGACATCACAACTTTTAACGTGGATAACCAGGGATCACGTGAGAAACTGTGGCTGGTAAAAATAAGATGGCATGACAAACTAGACAGGCCCGGAAAGTATTGGCTCTGCAACGCCCATCATAGAGAGGACTGTCGAATTTCAGGGAATGTCTATGTCCAACAACGTACGCTAAAAAGCTGTTGGTGATGATGATGATGATGATGATGATGATGATGATGATGATGATGATGATGATGATGATGATGAGTTTTTTTTTCAAAATCAGATATTCTGTTTCTTAGACTGATTGCCAATCAAGGCTGAAGACTATTTATCCATAGTTGGGGTAGTGGTGGGATATGCCTTCCAAACGACATTAGAGCGAAGTGTACGCAAATTACCTCAGCTCGACTTTCAAGTCGTTTTGCCGATTCTATTTTCAGTGTTACTGACCGTTTGGCTACCCTTTTCTTAATCTGAGTACTGTTTTAAAAACCAGTTCGCCCATTTGCACGTCATCTCGATTGAATGGGTTAGCATGTGAGAGAACATGACACGTTTCTATTGTAAACTAACTGTAAACCCTTACTCTGATCTAGTATATTGATATCAAACCATCGTATTCTAACAAATGGCTGATCAGTAATTTAAGTAGGCTACAGATTTTTCTCTTGAGTGTCCATCTGTCTGTGTGTCGCTGGGCACTCTTGGTTGACCACTGGGCACCATCCAAAGATGTCATTGTTTGTTCTTTTTACAGAAAATGTCCTTTTTGTATTTCTATGGTCACTTTAGACCATTTTTAAGATAATTGTAGATAAAAGATCTGTTTTTAAAGATAGTTTTTGATAAAAGATATAATTTTTCAAGATAATTTGGATAGAACATTTAGATAATTTTAGATCTAGTTTAAAAGATAATCTTTGATCATTTTTTCCACCCAAATAATTAGTTCTGGTACACGCAGGGACTATGGAGATTCACTTATGCGAAGTATAGTGAGTTTTTTTTATAACTTAATTATAAACTCATACTGAAAGTTATCTTCTCTATTGATATTTACTATTTTGTCAATAGAGTAGATAAAATATTGACAATCCTTGCATAATTCCTGTCTTTTGTGTCGATGCTCAGTTAAGGATTCATTTTTATCTTTCATTTCCTCCCTCTTTGATTCCAGTGAATTTGAACGAGACTTGCTTCCTGTCAGGATTCTCCTCTTAAAGCTTACGTATAAACCAATTAAGACTCAACCAAAATACGAGATTGCTTTGATTCTCGAATCCATCTCTAAATTTTCTCTGTATATATATATAATGAATGTATATTGAAACATGGATATTTTTTTAATACTCAATACTTTTAGGGGGAGCAATTAAATCAATATTACAAGGAATTTATCGGCTCATACAATTTAGACTACTTCGCTTCAATCGGTTAAGATATTTGTATAAGTTTATAAATTCCTTGCAATATATGTAGAGAGAGAGAAAGAGAGAGGGAAAGAGAGAGAGATTGGAAGGGGGCAAGTACATTGATAGATTATTATATTCATAGATAATTGTAATTATTGTATCATAGAGAGACAGACAGAGAGTTAGAAACAGAGAGGCAGAGACAGACGCGGTTAACATTTCCCTGTATGCAACCTATTTATCTCAAGGTATTAATATCTATCCATTTATCTACTAAGTATCAATAAATGTCTCTTAAGATCTCTATCTATCTATCTATCTATCTATCTATCTATCTATCAATCTTTTCTCTTTATATCCATCTATCTGTTAATTATCTATCTATCTAGGTATCTATCTATCTATCTATCTATCTTTTCTCTTTATATCCATCTATCTGTTAATTATCTATCTATCTATCTATCTATCTATCTATCTATCTATCTATCTATCAATCTTTTCTCTTTATATCCATCTATCTGTTAATTATCTATCTATCTAGGTATCTATCTATCTATTTATCTATCTTTTCTCTTTATATCCATCTATCTGCTAATTATCTATCTATCCATCTATCTATCTATCTATCTATCTATCTATCTATCTATCTATCTATCTATCTCAAACCGTTCACATCTATCTACCTCCCTGTCTATGTAGATAGTTTTTCTTTTCTTTATAAATATGATGAAGAGAGAAAAGCTGAAATGTATGTCAGAAATGTTTGCAAATTTTCATAATTAATACAATTTTTTTCTCTGTTTTACTCATTCAATTCTTTCATTCTTGATTCTAATCTTATTCTTGTCGGTGTTCGTTTCAGCAGTTGTGCTATTCTGCACGCTTGCGTTTAGTGGGGCGCTACACGTCTCTTTCTTTCTCGTTTTCCTTTCATTACTTTTTGCTTGTAAGAAGTTATTAGGTTTCTCCACTAATTTAATTTGGTTATTACGTAAATAACTTGTCTTTTTGCATTTTTTTTTTCGAAATTTTCATTATTTCAATATTTTACTTACTAAAAATATATCCGCCCATATTTTGACTGCTTTCTATTGGCTGTTGAGAAACACAGGCACAAAAAAACTCAACAAAGTAAATACAAAACTGACAATGACCCAAAACAAAGTCATGAATATTTTAGAAGAGAGTAATAAGTATAGTCATTTTTTTTTCTTACTACTTCTTTTCTTGGACTAAAAATATAATGAATTTCCATCAAACATGGAAAAAAGTAACTATGTACTTCTGTACACAAACACACAGACACAAACATATATATATATATATATATATATATATATATATATATATATATATATATATAGCGAGATAGATATATAGATATTGAGAGATAATGAGAATAGAGGTCTTTCTTGTTTGATAGATAATTCATAATTTCAGTTTGTTTTATATATTGTAATAGATAGATAGACAAGCAAGTCTGGTAAGTCACTAAGTATAAACCGTTATAAGACCCCTGTTTTTTGATAACATGCTGTGTTGGGGGCGATCAATTAAAAAACCGTACGTGATCAATGGATAACATTTTTCTGTCGCAGGCTGACACAAATCAAGGGATCAATTTAACTTAGACTTATATTGCAAATTGAACCCCCATTAAAACCCTATGGGAGATTTAGAAGAAAAACATTTTTTAGGTATAGTAAGGAGAGAATGCTTGAATTTTTAGTACTCTAGCTACATTAGTGCAGTCGGTACGCGTGATGATCTGCCAACCGGACATTCCAGCTCAGTGAGAAAACCTATGTTTTGGTCGAAGGGTCCTATTAGATAGATAGATAGATAGATAGATAGATAGATAGATAGATACATACATACATACATACATACATACATACATACATACATACATACATATATTCGAAAGAACACAAAGAGATAGAGAGAGAAACAATTAGGCAGAAAGGAAGCAAGTAAGAAAAGAAAGGTAGAAGGCAAAAAAAGGGGCGGGTATTAACTGGGATGTTTATTTTTATAACCCTAGGGACTGCACTCAAGTCATTGATGAGCCTTTGTTTATTTTTGTGAATGATAATCAACCGCGTTTTATCGCAGTATTGATTAAAGAACATCCTTGCTCTATTGCACAAAGTCGGAACAAAAGGCCGCTCCGAGCATAAATTAAGTCAAGATGTATCTCCTACATTTCCACCATTTAAAATATATATATATATATAACGATAAAAAAAACGCTATTTTTTAATTAAACATATCATCCGGTTATCCAGTTTTAAGCCTGTTCATTTGGCAAGGGTCCAGTACTTGCTTTTATACTTACTTAGTACAATTTTCACTTCAAATCCTCTGAAGTACACCCCCACATTTGGGGCTTCAGAAACCAGGACTTCTTTGCATTTTTTCTTTTTTTTTTTTTTGTATTGCTAATTCTGTAATCCTTTTTTATTTCTTCCATTATTTGATTAGAAGTTGCCTTTCTAATTATGGAATTTATTTCATGGATCTTTAAAACTGTCACCAAAACTTTCAATATAGTTTTTTTTCATTTTAATCTTGGATTTCTGCAGCTTTCAAGCCAGTCTGGCTAGCTATCAATAAATCTATCACGCATATAGGCAACATTTACAGAGCTAAAAGGCTAAATATCAAAACATTTTTCCTTGTTTTCTTTAAAATTCTCCTTGAATAGATTTTTAGTTGTTTTTTTTCAGTTTGCAATGTAGGTTCAAGCTAATTTGATCCCTATGTTTGTATTTTGGCAATATTTTTGTTTGTTTTTCAGAAAGTTGTTGGTCCCATGAGGGTGTCTAATGAGTAACTAAGCAAAACTGTTTTGTTTTTTTTTTCTATAAAAAGAACAGTAATCAAGAATTTATAGACTTAGAATCATCTTTTTTGGACTGGCCTCATTTTTGTCAATTAATGCCTAATTAAATTAATTACTCGGAAACCGGTTCCCTAATTAATATGCTCAAACCTCTAAGGTATAGTGTTTAAATGGTATTGCGCTAACAAGAAACTGCGCTACGATGTGCTGTTTTTGCTGTGTTGCGTCGGCAAACCTTCAAGCAAACATACAGAACTCGGATTATTTGATATAAAACGGAGGTTCAAGTATTGATAGCCTCCATCATGGAAGTTGGATGATCGCTTCAGGGTCTATTTTTGGTTTCACTTCTTTAGTGGATTTGAGCGTCAATGAGAGTCCAGTACTCCTGGTTTTGTGACAGACGAGGCTAAACTTTGAGAATATTTCGAGCGTTTCCTCATGGTGCAATAGTTGCAAACTTTTGAGGTGTGAAGATTCATTGGACATCTGTATAGTCATGGGTCATTGTCTTACTTCAGCAATATGTATCCAGTTATTCATATTAAATAGCCATAATGGCATAATCTCAAAGACTTTTATCAAATTTAGTGAATAAATACCGCTATAACTAAAGATTAATTGGCTTAAATGCTGCAGTTTCAAAGATTAATATTTGATTTAGAGAATAAACTCTGCCAGAACTAAATTTCAAATGCTCTCTATTGTCCATGTATGTTTCCATTTGCCAGAAAAATCGCATTTATATTCCAATATTACCAACTGCCCCACCCTTCATTTCAGACGTTCGTGTGTTTTTGAATAACAAAACAAGAATTTGTATAGTTTTTCTACCTCGAAATAAATCCAATTAATCATAACAACTAGTGAGAAGTGTGTTATTATATCGAATATCAATTCATCTTTCTCCAGGCTGGGAGTGAATAATAAATGCTTCTAATTTGTTTGAAATCTTTTCATTTCAACCAGTTTTACTTACTGCACTTTTTTTTTCTTAAGTGTAGAGGGGGGAGGTGCGACGAGGGGGGGAACAGGGTTTCTTTAGATGAAAAATTGAAATTTCGATGATAAATGGTTTGCTTTTGATATAAATATTGTGCTTTTCTAACTTGTGCGATCTGAATGGAATTCGGTATGGTTAGTTACTGAACTTTGACTAGTCCGACACAAGACCAGTGGTGCAATTAGTGAGAACTGAGCTCACTACACTACACACAAACACACACACACACACACACGCAAACACACACGCACACACACACACACACACACACATACATATATATATATATATATATATATATATATATATATAATTACCTTCAAAATAACTTTGAGGGTAGTGGGAAAAAATTGTCAAACCCTTTGATTGGATATGTTGGTAGATAATCAAGTTTGTTTGTTTTTTTGTTTAATTAGTTATCTTAAAGATGACATCATAAGTTGGTTTGCATGCAATCTGAGATTAAAACCAACATGTCTGATTTAATATTCTCATAACACTAACAGCGAGTCACGTCTGTTGTTATACTTACTGATCCCTCATCGTTAGATACATTTCTTGGTAATCTACGCGAGTAAGCCCTGTTTCAAAAGATGAATGATATGTAGTATAAAATGATATCAATATACGATACGCTTAAAACTTTATATAAAATGACAAACTACACGGATGACATAAACTATATAATAAGAAAGGGGGTATTTGATCAACACTGCTAGGGTACCATGTTAATAAAACTGTTTGGTTTTTTAAATCCCCGAAACGGTTACAGGGTAAATAACTGGTGATCCCAACCAGAGAAAATAATACAACGTACCATAAAAAAATATTGATTTACATAAATTATATGGACATATATTACGAAATGGGTGACTGAAGTGATACGAAAAATCTATTGAAAAAGTATTTTGATGTTTAGTGTTAAGCTATTGAGCTTTCTAGACTATATACATATACATATACATGTGTGTGAGTGTGTGTTTTAATAAGTAAACGTATATAAAAACAAACAGTCTGAACTGGAATTTGAGATCTATTAGACCGATTCAATTTTCTGGGCTCTTAACTGTTAGGCCACCCTCCTCCTCCCAGTTATACGCGCTATAAAATGATTGGCTGATATAACACACGACATACACACATACACACACACACACACACACACACACACACACACAAACACAAACAAACAAACAATACTTCTGCAAACTTAAAAGACTTAAAAATTGGGAGAGACCTTTTGAAGGAAAATAAAGATTTCACATTCCAATAATAACCAACCGAATGGCCGAAAATATTGACCTCTTTCCATTTGCCTGCCATTGAGACTATCATTGATTTTCTGGAATATACACACTGGAATATGAAAATGATCACGTTCATATTTTCGAAATCATGAGGCTTTTAGAGATGATAGCAATGTACTCACTAGCTCACACACACACACGCATACATATATCTTTAATTACTCTCTCTCTCTCTCTCTCTCTCTCACACACAAACTCATATACACACACACGTACTGATTTTTGGTTATATATTTTCGAGAGAGTGAGAGACAGACAGACAGACAGACGGAGAGAATGGGGAAATTGGCCAGTATATGTGTGTATGAGTTTAGCTGATTTTTTGGACCAGGACCATATATATATATATATGATTTGAACTATAGAGAGTTAGACAGACTTGGGAGTGAAATTGTATGGAAGTTAGGTTTATTTATCTGTAAATGTTTTTATTAATGGTCTAGACATGTTTTGGGAGGTATTTCCATCTTCAGTAGTGTGTGCTGTGTGTGTGTGTGTGTGCATGTGTGTGAGTATGTGTGTGTATGTGTGTATGTGTGTGTGTGTGTGTACTTTTAGAGATTATAAGTTTGACGTGGAACATGTCCTCCATCAGGAGCTTTGCTTTGTGAGCAATATATATATATATATATATATATATATATATATATATATATATATATATATAGAGAGAGAGAGAGAGAGAGAGATACATAGATAGATAGATATAGATATAGATATCCTTTGCCTTTCTAAAGCTGAGCAACTTATAATAATACAGGGTTCGTCGTTATGCCAAATTGCGTAAAGCGAATAAACAATTATCAATAATTTATATGTGAATACTACTTCAGCATCCCAAGCCCCCGGAGATGCCTTTCTTTTATATCGTTCGTCGTCTGCTGCACCTGTTGTAGAAGGGCTGGAACAGTATGTTTGGCTGCTTGAATAGAGATAGAGTTGAACGCACAAGAGAACATTTTGAGCACGGAGTGGGGTTTTTTTTATGAAAATACAGTCAATATTTGCAGGAACATACGACTATGTGCACAGGCTATATGTATTGATACATTATGATAGGCAAACATAGATGGATATATAGATAAATGTGTAAGGTCACGTCAGACATAGTCTCATAGCCACATTGATGGCTTTGAAATCAAGTATATGTCCTGACAAATAGATACATATATATATATATATAGATACATATGAACAAGAGGGAACATAGGTACACGGCCCATTCGTGCCTTAAATCACATGTTGGTATCGAATTTTGTATCATTAGAAATATGGGGTAAATGAAAATATATTAGCATGATGATACAAATCTAAATTGTAAAAAACTGGAATCACGTTTCCTATCATCTTGAGAGCGTTCGTATCAAATTTGATTTGCTCTCTTTTGTTAGTATATTATCTATGGCAAATAATAGGCTGGACTAAATATAAGCCTATAGGCATATTACGGATATATATATATATATATATATATATATATATATATATATATATATATATATATATATATGTATATAGATATATATATATATGTATGTGTGTGTGTGTGTGTGTGTGTGTGTGTGTGTGTGTGTGTGTGTGTGTGTGTGTAAGTGAATTTAACGTATTTATTTCGCCCCCGAGTGAGCTTACGATATATATCTGACTAGAAGACAAAGATCAGTATTTGAACACGAATTCTTGAGCCATGGATGTTTCGTTCCTTGACCGTCTTCTCCTTTCAGGCGTTACTCGGACAGGAGGTCGGACAGAATCCGACCTCGGACACGCCGAAATGGAAATGGAAATCTGGGGAAGGGGGGGAATCGAAAGTAGAGACCTTGTTTTCGACCTTAATCTTCGAGAAGGTTTTGTATTTCTCGTTCATTGAAAGTGAAGGTTGGTGAGCCGAAAGGGTAGGTCGGGAAGTAATGGTCGAAGGGCGGGAAATGGAAAATTAAACATAAAGCTGAGGGTGGAAATGAATAAAAGAGAGAGAGAGAGGGGGAAGGAGAAGGAATACAAAAAAGGGAAAGAAAGAATTGGTAGATAGAAAAATGAGGGAGAGAGAAAAAGAAATGGGGGGGTCAAAAGAAAGAAAGAAAGAAAGAAAGAAAAAAGAAGGAATGAAAGAAAGAAAGAAAGAAAGAAAGAAAAGGAATGAGTGCTGCATGAAAAAGAAAGGAAGGAAAAAAGAAAGAAGAGAAAAAAGAAAGAAAGAAAGAGTAAGATAGCAAGAAGAGAGGATGTTGAAGAAAAAAAGGAAGAAAGTGAATGGAGAAAGGATATAGAGAAAGAAAGAAAGAAAAATAGAAAGGAGAAAGGGCGTTTGAAAAGGAGAGAATAAATTTTTAAAAAAGAAATAAGGAAAGAGAGAAATCGAATACGAAAAAGAAGGCTAAAAAGGAAAAAAAATAACTAGAAATGAAGAATGAGAGAATGAAAGAGAGCAATGAATGAGGATAAGAAAGACAAGCACAATATATGCAATCAGGAAGGAATATGAAGTGTCGAGAAATGGGTAAATTGTACAAGAACTGTCCAGAAAGAATGGCTAAATACGAGAAGCGAATGGAAATGTTCATTTTCAGTGTAGAATGGGTAAAAAGAAGCCAGAACCTGAGTGACATTTGAGCAGCTGTAAAAGTGATTTTTTTTCTCTTTTGGAGTGGATAGAATTGAAAACAATAAAGTATGTCTCGAAAATGGTCAAATTTCACTTTGACAGCTTTCTTAGTCATCCCAGCAGTCTACTCTCCAAATCTGCATACACAATACAATCATGACCACGATCGTGTCCGTGTAAACATATATATATATATATATATATATATATATATATATATATATATATATATATATATATATATATATATATGTATGTATATATGTATATATATATATATATATATATATATATATATATATATATATATATATATATATGAGAACAATGGTAAAATATACAACAAGCATGTATATACGTATTAATGTGTTGAGTAGATCCCTAGTTGAAAAAGGTACTCAATACCATCAGTAGAGCAGCTATAAAATCTTAATATCTTTTTAAGGGAAACAGATTGTTCAATCTTTAAAGAACCAATGAAAAAAATCTCTTTTTATCATATATATGCATTGTGGATATGAAATGATGTTGATGATTGTGACAATCGGGAGGTGAAGAGTAAAACTCAAGAGAAAGCAGGTGTTACATCTCAAAAATTGATGTGTTAAATATATATGATCGAGTCTGTAACCAGTGTGTACTAAAGCAAATTTTTAATAGATAAATTGATAGATGGATAGATACATACATCTGCATGCATAAGAAGATATGTGGGTAAAATCAATAAGTCCATAGGCAAATGATGAAAAAAGCATTTATTTTACACTGCAGCCACTTTTTTTCAACATATTCTCCCAGCACTGAACTTTATTCAGCGCTGAATAATTATCACGTAGATCGAACATTATAGAGAGCAAATATCTGATCAAAATTATACAGTGAAAACATACGGTCAAAATTTAGCTAATAACTACGATTCAATCTACAAGCCTTATTGATCCAACGTAGATAGAAAAGGGCGGAGATAGATAGATTTTATTGACTGATTGGTCTGCACACAACGCACACTCATGCCTATCGAAGCATAACACACCTTCACATCCACACAAACACATACAAGCACACGTGCAGTATTCTTAGGCTATGTGTACGTGTATAGGCTGAATGTTTAACACCAATTCGAGTGACCATCGGCCATCAATCGATAATCGCATTACAGACACCTTTTAAAGGCTTGACCCTCTTTCGTCTTTGTCCTTTCTCGGTATTTTTTTTTCTTTTCCGCTAGATTTTAATCTCATTTTGGAGGACAATAGAATATCGGTGGCTTTGACTTCTTCTTCCAGAAATATTGAATGTTGTCAAAAACGAGGGTCGCAACTGCCACGGCCATTTTGAATCGATCTCATGACCTTTCTTTTATTCTATATTCTTATTCGTATGTTTTTTTGTTTTTTTGTTTGTTTTTTTTTTTTGGTCTCATTCTCTTTCTTTCATAGCTCTTTAACTGTCTTTTTTTGTCTCATTCTCTTCTTTGTTTCTTTTTCCTTTTTTCTTTCCCTTTTTTTTCTTCTCCTTCTTCTGTGTCTTCTTCTTTTCATATTATTATTATCATTATTAATATAATTATTAATATCATTATTATCATTTCACCTTCTCTTTCCCCTTTTCTTCTTTCCTTTTTCTTTTTTTCTTTTCTTTTTCTCTAGCTATTTCCCTTCTTCCTCCATCTTTCCCTTTGTTTCTCATCTTTTTCGAATAATCATCTTCTTCCTCCTGACCCTCCATCTTCCTCTTTCTTCTCATTCTTGCTCCTCTCCATCTTCATTCCCATCATCTTTCTTTCCTTTTCCATCTCCTTCTTTTTTCCTTTTTTATATCCCCTCTCTTCTTCTTCTTCTTCTTCTTCTTCTTCTTCTTCTTCTTCTTCTTCTTCTTCTTCTTCTTCTTCTTCTTCTTCTTCTTCTTCTTCTTCTATTTCCTTACCTTTCCTTCTCTTCTCTCTCGGTTCTTCATTATGTTCCTTCGCTGTCTTCATCTTGTCAACCTTTTCTTTCTTCTCTCGTATTTCTTACGTCTCCTAATCTGTCGTAGCCCTTTTCATTTATTATTCATTCAATATTCATTCGTATGAGTTTCCTTTTGCGCATTTACAATCACTTGTCCTTTTCTTCCTTTAGAATCTACGTCATTTTTTTAATTACATTTTCCAAATCATTACTACTTTTTTTTTTGCTCTTGGTGCGTACCGAAAAGTCCATGTCATTATCAATTTTCGTTATTTTTGACAGAAAACGGACTGTAGTGAAAGGAAAAAGTCAAAGGCCTCGTCCTTGAGCCCCTACTTTTATGTCAGCCCCCCGGAGATTGATAGATAGATAGATAGATAGACTGATACATACGAAGAACTTCAGACTGATTGATGAAGAACATACAGTGGGACCCAAAAAATATATAAAACAATTTGTTTTGATAGCATCTATATCTATTAAATTCTGTTCAATTTGCAATGTAAGTTAACGCAAAATTTGCCCTCAGTTTCCGGTAGCACTCAAGCTTGTTTTATGAAGAAAAATCGGACTCTTTTAGTGATCACCATCAAACAAAATATAAAAGAAGTAATATTCATTGATCATCCCTTTTTCTCTCCCCCTTCAACACGGCATGCTGCCAAAAGACGTTCATCACGCAACTTTTTCTATTGTGCGACTAACCAGACCTGTCTTTGTAAGGCTTTTCTTCTGAATACAGCTGTCGATAGTCAGATTAACTAAAGGATGTCACATAACACTTCATAACCACCTCCTATCCACGTTTTTATATATATATATATATATATATATATATATATATATATATATATATATATATATATATATATACATATGTATGTATATATATATATATATCTTTGTCACTGAATAACGCAAGTAGATATACGTATGGAGACGCTTATTCTTATGGGGAGACCATGCACAATAGGAACCAATATATTGACGCCTGTTCGTCCTTTATTTTGTAACAAAGATATTTTGACTGAGATCAGATGCTTTAATAAAATGTTTTGTGTATAAAATTTTGAAAATAACACGAAGTCAAACATGAAAAACGAGGACATTATTGTTTATTCGCAGGGAGGGGTATCTCTTTTGAGTTGCACTTCCTAATATATGAGAAACAACAGTGCAGACATGAACAGGGGATGAACAAAATGAGAGAAGTGGGGATAAAGCAGTTATTTTGGGCTTTGCCTTACCACGGGGCTGTTTAGCTCAGTGAGAAGATCGATGTTACGCTGAAGTTACTACCTTACCTGTGGCAATTTGGATCCCTGAAACATACCTGAATTTTTTCAATGGTTTAATCTATTTATGCTACCTAGGCCAAGAGACCCATTTTCCGTGTAATAATAGGAGGCCATTTCAAAAAGAGTTTCAAATACTATAAAGCATTCACAATAATATTTTTATTATTTATACAATGTTTCATGACATTCAAACAAAATGTTTCTTTTTCTCAACTATTAAAGCGATTAATTAAACATCAGTATAATACGTATATGTATACAAAATTCTAAATTGTGTTATATTATATGAAAAATCTTTTTCTGAAATGACATCCCGTTGTTACATAGATAATGTATCACTCAGGGTAGACAACGTGAATAGAATGAACAATTAAAGAAAAAATGGCTGCTGCTGGCCTTTCTTTCAATTCTTAATATATTTATGCTGTCAAGGCCAAGATACCCATTCTCCGTGTAATAACAGGAGTTCTCTTAAAATCGAGGCTCATATAATATAACACATTCATAAATACATCTATTTTATTTTATACCATATTTTGCAACATTCAGACAAAATGTTTAGTTTTTTTTTTTTCAACTTTTAATGCGATTGATTAAGCATAGGTATATTGTATATTATTATAAATTGGATTATACTATGTAAAAAATCTCATTTGAAATGACATGATTTGATATCACTCAGCCTTAACTAAGTAAATAGGATGAACAATTAAAGAAAATACGACTGCTGCAGGGCTCTCTTTAATTGTTTATTCTATTTATTCTGGCCGAATGATACATTAACTGCGTAACGACGGGAGATCATTCCAAATGAGATTTTCTGTATAATATAACGAAATTTATAATCATTTTATCGAATCACACACACACACACACACACACACATATATATATATATATACATATATATATATATATATATATATATATATATACATATATATATATATATATATATATATATATATATATACATATATATATATATATATATATATATATATATATATATATATATATATATATATATATATGTATTAGTGCATGCGTTTGAGCCACTGTGTGTGTGCCCATGTGTATTATAATTAAAAAGAACAATAAGTTGAAGTGTTCGATCAGATTCTATATATATATATATGTATGTGTATGTGTGTGTGTGTGTGTGTGTGTGTGGTCGTATGTATGTAGGGCCGTGTGTGTGTGTGCGTTATAATCAAAGCTTCCCCATAATGATAATGTATCTATGGACGTTCGATTAACGATTGAGTCCGACAACGGGTAGGTTTTTTCTTACGTCCCGGCATCCAGTTAATCTATAGTTGCTGTGTTGATCTATAAGAACAGTTCTCAGGCTGACAGACCCAACACCTTGCCCGATTCTAACTGACCTCAATCGATGCTTAATGTTCGACTTAACATCGCCCATCGGACATCAGAACTTTTATCTACTTCTCTTTGGTTCTTTATTCTATTTTTCATCAGAAAAAAAACAAGGGTTGAATTTAATTCCCTGGCAAAGCACGTTGGTTTCATTCTTTAAAAAAATAACATATTCATCCCAATACCACCATTTGTTTGTTTCATCTACACTAGTGCAGGATGCGTTCCAAAAGCGCATGTTTGGAAAGGACAGGACTTTGGAGTGTGAAGAGCAGCCTTTATTAATTGCCAACTAAAAGAATCCTAATTGAAATACTTTTGTGTAACTATTATTATTAATTAATAAAGAGGGGATTCGTGGAGTTGATTTATAGCAATTATAAACTGTTTTCGTTTCGAGACTGAAATAAAGCAATCATTTTAGAGACAGTTTACTGTAGCGACACCAAGGGAGGGAATGTATCCCTGCGAGCTAAGCTAAGGTTTGAGCTATATCTCTCAAATAGATTTCTCAAGAAGCGCTGATCCAAACAAGTTCGAACTAGACACTCTAATGACTTGTGAGCTGACATCCGTAGGTACATCAATAAGTCCAAAGCCTGTCCGTGAAAGCATTTATTTTACACAATAGATATTTCATCTTTTCAACCAAGTCTCCTTACTTGTCAAAACACTTAACTCAACGCTTCTCCATTGTTTGTATAAGACAAACATTATACAATGAATGTTTGATATCAAATTTAAGCTAATAATTGTATCAGACTTCGGACCTATTGATCTACCTTCGTATATATTAAGTCATGCAAAAAGTTTATATAATCTTTACTCAAATGTCGACTTCTCAAACGTTTCCATACTTCTAGCACTACTTCAAACGAACTCTCGCCGTCCGAACGATCATGAGTTTTGACTAATACTTCAAGAACTTCCGTCTACAAGAGTGAGAGCATTAACCTACTATGGGCTGATACATTATTGATAAACAATTTACATAGTCTCCAGTACGTATATCAATTTCTTTACATTGATCTGCAATGTTACGTCCACATGAAGCTATTTGTTTTGGGGATTCGTTTATTTGTGTGTACGTGTGTGTACAAATATATATATATATATACATACATACATACATGCATGCATACATATATATATATATATATATATATATATATATATATATATATATATACATATATATACATATATATATATATATATATAGGTACGTATGTGCGTATGTGTGCGCACGTGTAGGGAGATTTTCGCAACGTGTACATATGTGTACGCAGAATGGGTTGTTTCTGACACAGCACTTGTAACATGTCTGTAAATATTTTCTACACATCACTCTGCAGGGCAGTTTTAGGTGAATCTCAAAAATCCAACAGTTTTGCTTCTTCTTTGTACTCATTTTCAACATATTATTACGAACTTTACCGAACCAGCTCTTGGAGAGGCATTTCATGTGACGAATGACACATTTGTTTAAATCATGTGACTAGGTATACCCTAATCTCGCTAGATTTCCCCCTACTCAGTTCATATATATATATATATATATATATATATATATATATACTTGGGTTTCTTATCTGATTGATCGTGACCACGCTGGGGTATGTTTATCTCGCCTATAATCGACTTTTTAACAAATTATACCAAATATTACCAAACCAACAATAGAAGTAACCCTTCATTTGACGAGTGACATATGTGTTTAAACCATGTGTCTAGGTATATCCCAAAAGACATTATTGAGAGCTTTACTCTAGCACCAACGGTCGTTGTCCTTCTACTAAATTAAAAAGAATCCCCATTGAGTGTAACAACAAACTCATCGTGAATCTCATTCAGGGTTTAAAACAAGTGAAATCCGCTGCGGTCTTTTGTAATTACGCCAGATTTGCCAGATGTCTTTTACTGCACTGGGCCAAATTTTGTACGGTCTGAGTAGCTTCGATAGCAAAACAATCAAATAACTTGAAACCCATCATCAGACTATGCTTGCAAGAAAAAGCATATTATGCTGCCTCATATCATTAGTATATAAAAGGTTGTTATCTTTTGTAAATTTTCCCTCTGCAATCAGTCCTTATTTGCCGAACTAAATTTGCCAGATTTCGGTTTCGAAAAATACCAAATGGAAACCATTTATCATGCGGTCTAACCAAGTAGGATTCAGCCATTTGTGACCCGGATGTTCTTGTGTGGCGTCGTATCGATCAAATTACTGGTCATCCGCTCCAGGACAATCATGGTTTCTGTTGCCTTTCTCAATATCTACAATTGCTGTCGAATAACTATCCGATTCTTGCTAGAACAAGAAAAAGCTTTACAAAGGATTTAAATGAAGACGAGGCACTATCTTTAAAAAAAAAAAGAAATATTAAACAAAAAACGACGTTTGACCCCCAACATGTTTTTTATCATTGTTCTCCACTTATACCCAGACTTCCAAATTTTGATTTAATTATTCGATTTTTCGATCCGGGAAGTCACTCTCAAATTCGAAAAACATTTCAATTGGCAACACTGGACTTAAATTAGTTGGAAAAAAAATTACAAACGTCTAGATATTGGACCCACAAATTCAAAAATTCTAATGAAATTTGGCTTATACCTTCATCAAAGGTGTCACAGGGTTAGGTAGACACGGAAAATCGATAGAACCACTCCCAGATTGCCAGGTCTTTTGAGGCTTAGTTCAGCTTACAGTTCCTCGTATTTCCCGGTGAACTGACGAGGAACAGTATATTCAATGTGAATTGGCTGTGAACACTTTGGCTTGAAGAAAAAGTCTCTCAGTCATTGTCCTTTTGCTGAGTGTTTTGCTAAAAGGCATTGAGTAGGATTTTTCAAATCTTTGATATGATTTGGCAATGGACTCAATCACAGCCTACTGGACAGGAGACGTGAGTTTTAAAGAGAACGTTAATTAACGTCTACTGGCGCTAAACGTTGTGAGAACTTCTACTTTCTTAGGCAGAGGCCGTAGAAACGTTAGAATATAAATAATCGAATTTCGTTCCAGACTGAGTATTCAGACGGTAGTTGTTAAACCACCCGTCATATTGATTGATTATAGCCCAAATTTAGGGTCAGATGCACAGACGAATACAGTACCAAGGCGTTGTAGAGGGTTGGGGGAGATAAGGGTTTCTCTTAAGATTCTCTGTGTAAGAGCCCGGATATCTGTACGCTTACTTCTATTTAAGCAGGGTCTCTGACAGAGAGTGCAGCCAGTAAATCGCAAAAGGGACCTGGAGACCCAGGGAGATCGAGAGTTTCTTGAATAGAGCTATATATCGAAATATATATATATAAATATATATATATATATTTCGTATTTGTACAGTGTGAGTTAGAAAGAGACGAAAATAGCTCTGAACCACCACATAGGATTTCTCCCGGAGGCCCTGTATAAAAGACGAGCGTGACAAATTTTGTAAGCTTCACGTTTTCTTAATTCCTCAAATTGATTAACTGTAGCCAATTGGGAATTGGCATCAGTACGCCACTAGACAACTCCTGGAAATGTTTTCGGAAAAAAGTTTTCTCGACCATTTCAGGTCTTATTTTGAGAAACATGATTTCAAATCTTGACACAACAATTGTTCAAATATTCACTGTAATGGCGAGTCACTTCTATTCTTATTTACTCCTGTTATTTATTTAGTCTGGCTAAAAGCAAATAATCTGAATTGTTTCTTGAAATTGCATACCTTTGTATGTGTACGTGCATACACTCGTATATATATATATATATATATATATATATATATATATATATATATATATATATATATATATATATATATATATAAGTTTCATTCAAATTAAATTCATTATACTATATGTTACGCCTTCCGGCTTCGTTGTAGTTTTAAATTGAAACAATATTGGAATGTTCGTTTATTTCAAGTAACGCGTTTTGATATCGTGCGATATGTGAATTAAAGGAACATTCCAATATTGTTTCATTCGAAATTACTACTTTGACAAGGCTGAAAGGCAAAACATGTCAGTGTTGTAAATTTTATTTAAATACAACTATTTCCCTTACTGTCAACTTACACTCTCACACACACACGCACACACACACATACACACACACATACATATATATATATATGTATATATATATATATATATATATATATATATATATATATATATATATATATATATATATATATATAAGTATTTATATCCATATATGAGTGTAAATGCGTTATATTATTTGAAAATTGATTAGAAATAGCCAAGGTGTCTGCTTCCACGACAACTAAGGTAGCCGCTTCAACATAGTGTTGCTCTTCCTATTACTTTGGAGCGGCTATCTAATCGGTTGCAAGATCGAATCCTACAGCAGCCCCTATATACTTATTTCTCAATAATTCAGTTATCTACGTTAGGAAATGACAGTGCAAATATAGATTGTGAATGAAGATGATGAGGAGAGTAGGAATGAAACAGTCTTTGGGGCCCTTGCCTTTCTGTCGGGCTATTAGACTCAATGGTTAAGAGCAACGTTACATTGAAATGGCATAACTTACCGGTCCAAAGATTGATTCCAGCAGCAGCCCCAATGTATGTATTCCTTAATAATATAGTTGGCTGTTTTAAGAAACTACAATGTAAACAAGGACATGAAAAGAAGAATATCAGACGAGAAGAAACACAGCAGTTATTTATGCCTTCATCTTTCAGGTGGGCTGCTTAGCTATGTAGCGAGGATTCCATTAAATATTTATTACTAGCTCTATTTTATCAAAAATGTTGAGCATTCTTATCATAAAAAGAACTTCATTTCATTGCTATCAAGAAAGTAAAATATATGCATATATATATATATATATATATATATATATATATATATATATATATATATATATATATATATATATATATATATATATATATATATATATATATATATATATATATATATATATATGAGATCAATAATAAAATAAACAACAATCGTGTGTATTAATGTATCAAGTAGACCTTGTTAGAATAAGTGCCCAGTACCATCAGTAGAGTTGTTTTAAAATGAGTCAAGGTTTTTTTTCAATAGTTCATTACAGATTGTACATTTTGGTTCACTTAAAAACAGATTTTCAAAAGATTTTTTCATTTGAAATCTTTTTCAAGTGAAACAAAATGTACAATCTATAATGAACCATTCAAAAAATCTTTACTCGATATATATATTCTTGCAATTTATATAAGTAGAGTGCTCAATATCTTTGTAGATTTCTGGGATATAATGATTATTATTATTATACTACATTTATATATTATATAGTAAATATCATATATATATATATATATATATATATATATATATATATATATATATATATATATATATATGTATATATATCTTCTGATTCAATCGTGCCAATATCTGCTTTTTTATTACCAATGCATATGAAATTGCATTAATGTTTCCTTAAAAACTGAGGCTTTTAATCTGCTGTCGTGTATCATTTTTAACTGATTTATATTCTTTTCAAAAGCATTTTCAGAAAACTTGATCTCACTGACGGTATCTTCTGTCATCAACTTTGTTTTGGTGATTAACATGGGGATTGTAACTTTTTACTTTGTATCAAAATTACATAAGTATTTTCATTGAACTAATCAATGGGAGTTATTTAAGTGTGATGAAAGGGATGGATTAGATGATTAAATTATTGATTGATTGCTTTTCTTTTCACCTAAGACCACATTTATGTTATACCTAATTAGGAAGCTGAACTCTCTCTACTGTTTTCAATTGACTCCCTTGTTAGGAGCAGTTATATATAAATATAGGTGCAAACATCCCTCGCTTTTGGAAGGTTTGCTCAGCGCTACTTTTTCACTTTTACGAAGAATGACTAGAAGTGAAAACAGCCTAATGCTTCTGTCTTCCAGTGAGTCATTATAGAGGCATCGTGATGTTGCCTCCTTCCTTTCCAACACCCCAGTTTCCCCAACCCCCCCTCATCCCACCGTTGGATGACTCAGCCTCAGCTACCATCATTATCATTTTTGATCTGGACTCTCTCAAAAGATTTTCTTTATAAATTCATGGTAATTGCTTTTTTGCTTTACGCTATTCCAGCTTACGGAAGTTTTTTTCATACGAACGTTCTATTTTGGGAATGCAGAAAAACCCTGCGTTACTAAGGTAAGCTTAGCTTTCGTTTAAAGAGATTAGGAGGTAGATTGTGTAGCTCCTATTGTTCCTGTGGGGATAGCCAGTTGGATTAGGAATGCCTGTATTCCAACCTCTATCTGCAATGGATCACGAAAATGGGATGGTAATTTCAAATTATGGTAGTCTTCTTCACTTTGCACTATTGCCTTTAGGATAGGCATGAATCCAATTCTCCCGATAGGTCATGTCTTGGATTACTTTTTACTGCTGGTACTATGTGATCTATTACATGATATCGCATCTTACTTGGAAAGAGGAAGACCAATGTCAAGTGAGTTTTATTGCCCTGAGAAATCACATGAAGAACAAGATTATTCATTCACTCTCTCTAAAAGTTTTTGGATCAAACACTTTTATAAAATAGACTTATCACGCACCAAACATTGAATTACAGATTTTGACTTTGAAATATATATATATATATATATATATATATATATATATATATATATATATATATATATGTATATATGCAAGTGAGTGTGGTAAACACGGATAATTATTTTATTGAAGCCATCTGTAGCGTATCCAATCAGCCTCTACTGCAAGTGACATCTAATACTCATTGTCACCATGAAGCCTTGAATTTGATATATATATATATATATATATATGTGTGTGTGTGTGTGTGTGTGTGTATATATATATATATATATATATATATATATATATATATATATATATATATACATATATATATATATATAAGCCTCAAATCTGTCTACAAATGATAGGGTAAGTGAGATATTACGCTACGCCTGGAAGAGATAATGCCTGTCCCCACCTGACCACTTTATAGTGGCTACATCAATACCAAAAGTTCACCGATTTTTCCCCACGAATACATGTAGCTAATTATTTCGTTGGCACGTGAGATTACGCACCTTTCGATGTTAAATCAAGTACATGAGTCTATTTTTACACACACTGGAGAACCTTACTTTTTTGTGCCTTCTTGCGTAAGTAAGCACTCTTGAGTGTTTCTTCCTTTGAAGTTCAACTATGGGTAGGGCTCTTATCCTTTGCAGCATATATATATATATATATATATATATATATATATATATTACTCATGGTTGAAAATCCTTACAATTATCGGATTTTATAAGAAAACTTGTCTGAAGCTATAAAAAAAAATATTAAATGCTTAACAGAAAACTAGATACAAGTGGAGAAGACTGATTCATTATACCGCTAAACTTTGATTCCTTAATTCTCTTATTCTTTTATTCTGACATGTGCCTATTCCTTTAATTATTTTAATCGTATTTGCTGTTATTTTTTCCTATTTTAACTTTTCTATTTTTGTTCTTGTATTCTTCAATTTTGTTTTCGTTTCTTTTTAAATCATGACTGACCGATATCCTCTCTCTTTTCAAGTTTCCTCATTTAGTTATTCTTTTTTCTTCATTAAACCAAATAATTATGAAAGATATATTTTCATGTCGATTCAACTGCTTCGATTCCGAATGCAAATGTTCCAAGCATCCATGCAAGCGAGCAGGGAGCGAGGCTCTCTATATCTTTAGTTGGGAGATTAGCATAACACGATTTTCTCCTTCTAATTTGACCTTGTACCATACTAGGCTAAACTTAGGGCTTAGAAATAAATAGATAAATAAATATATACCTAAGAAAAAGGAAAGGCATTGAGAAAGGGAGAAAGAAAAGAAGTGAGAGAATAAAAAAATTGAAAAAGTGCATTCAAGAAAAGGCTGGGGAAAGGGGAAGCCGTAATACAAAGAAAGAAAGAATAGATGAATGAAAAAATAAAAGACATGAATGATTTTTTATTTTAAATGGTAAGAAGTTAGATGAAGAAACAATTGAAAAAAAGGAGTGATAAAAAATGGACGGTGGAGAGGAAGGAGCTAAAAATAGAACGAAAAGGAGAAAACGAAAGTGAAAGTGAAAAGGACCTTTGAAAATGCGTGCTCAAAAAAAAAAAAAAAAAGGAGCATGGAGTGGCCAGCATTGAAATAGAAGTAGAAGAGAAAGAAGAGGATTGACAAAGGAAAATATAAGTGGAAATGGCGGGGAAAATCTGGAGGCTAAAATGAAACGAATTTTCCTGATAGAAAATCAGAAGAGCACGAAAAATGTAATTTGGACAACGGGCGAACTAATGGCGGGAAAATAGTGAGCAGGGAGCGGTGGAGAGGAAAGCAAATTGAGTCTGTGTTAAGTCCGGAGGTTTGGAGCCGGGGAATACGAGAGCAAGATTATATGGTTTGCGGGGAGAGAAAAAAAAACGTAAAGATAGGCGAAAAGGGAACTAAAAAAAGAGCAGTGGGGCATAGAAGATATACGGAAGAGCCGAGATATACGAGAAAACATTGTAAAAGAAAAATATTAAATGATCCAGAAACGAGTAACATTTAATCTAAACATTCAAATCATTGTTTTGTTTTGTTGTTTTTTTAATGCATAGAAAAAATTACGTTGTGTCATTTTATTGAAACAAACACTTATCTCTCTACGTTGTTTATGTGTAAATTTGAAGTTTAGGGTTCAAATACATATCCTACATAGATAAGTACGAAACGTTTCCCTATAATTCTTGGTTTAGGTTCTTCCCAGGATTTTCAGTTTCTCCAATTTAGCTCCGCTCTTAGGGAGTGTTCCCAGAGCTCCAACTAAAATTTGTGCTACTGTTACCTTGGTTCCATAATTTTTTGAATTCTCTAACTGCCAAGTTACTTAGCTTTTCCTTTTTTCAGCGCCATTTTTATGGTCTTCCTTGATACCTACTCCACTTAGCTTAGTTCTGTATATGGTAAATTGAGGAAAATGGGAGTTAAAAACATAGTGTACAGCGTCTTGCTGTCTTGAAAATCAGCATTCAAAAGCGTTCATTTGGGCTTGAAACTCAATAGAATACGCATCTATTTTTACCACCAAGTATTCTCGTACAGTTGGTCAGACTTAAGATTTTCCAGGGAAGAATTTTGGAAGAAGAGATGAAAAGTGAAAAGTGACAAACGAATAAGAAAAAAATATAAGTCAAATGAAGAGTAAAACGAAGTGGAAAGTTTGGGAGTAATGCTTGTAAAGAAAGGGGCTTGGAGCTGTAAAAGCGGATGTTTGTCGGGTTTTGATGTGGCAGGGTGAAAGTGAAAGTGAAAGTGAACGCCTCTACGTTGTTTGGTGAAAAGCAATTGATTTCACGTCTATGGCGATGATCGCTAATGTCTTACACATGATATCACTGCAGTTGAGCGTCAAGGCAAGCGAATAGAGAGTCTAACCTAATTCGAAGGGACATCTCTAAGCTCATCAGGAAGAATTTTCCAGATTTTCTTCCTTTCGGCTCTCTCTCTCTCTCTCTCTCTCTCTCTCTCTCTCTCTCTCTCTCTCTCTCTCTCTCTCTCTTACACTCACACATTGTTCATTTTACAGGCTCTTTCGCTTATATGTTGTAATACCTGTGAAATACTCTCTGGCAGGAACATCCCCGAACAGTTCTGACCTGCTGGGTTTGAAATCGGTCCGTCATCTCTCTCTCTCTCTCCCTCTCTCTCTCTCTCTCTCTCTCCCTCTCTCTCTCTCTCTCTCTCTCTCTCTCTCTCTCTCTCTCTCTTGTTAGGATACCTGTGGAATGCTCTTTGGCAAGGCCTACCCAGAAGGCTTCTGACCTGCTGGGTGGAGAATTGTGTCGAAAACTTTTGGCACAGTGTTGATAGCGTGAAAAATACTGCAGCTGGCGGGTGGAGTTTCTGCAGAGCTCATTTCGCGTTGGAGGGAACGTTAGGTATTTTGGCGCTCAGTGGGAGAGCGATGATCAGTTTTAAAAGAGGAAAGAGACAGAAGTATAAGGAGACAAATGAAATAAATAGAGATAAAGAAAGAGATAGAAGGAAAGGGAAGGGAAATTAAATACGGAGAGGTATTCTTAAAGAAAGAAGGAAATTTTGTAAAGAATTAACCTTGAAGGAAGAAGCAGATGAGGAATGAAGTGAAGGAAGAAATTTCAAAACGAAATACATTTTTAAAAAAAAGGAAAGTTCTTCCCAACAAAAAAAAAGTCTGGTGATCAATTAAAACATTGGAAAGGCAGTGAGAATGAAAGCAGAAAGAATGAGTTATTCCTCTTGCCTTATGTTGGGCGGTGATCACTGAGAAAAAAGTCTGAATGCTTCAAAAAAACAAACTGACTCAAGTGTAGGGATCAATTTAGTATTAAGATACATCGGAAACAGAATGCACCCCAGAACTTATTCAGGAGGTACTTTTTTAAAAAGTATTTTGTAGATATATTAAGGAGAAATGTTTAAATTTTCAGGCATGTAGTTTCATCGATGTGGCCTCTCTGCGTGATACAGAGATAGAAAGCCAGCTGGACCAACTTGAAAACTGAGAGAAACCCATGTTGACAGTTTTGGTTGACGGTTGCGAAGGGATAGAAAGAAGGAACAATTGAAAGATAGAAGGACAAAGCAAAAGACCAGATTTTAAAAGAAAACAGAGAATGAAAAATTATTCGAACTGAGAGGAAAAATGTTGTGATTATTCACTCAATAGAAACCGTCATGCAAACAACGTTTTTAGGCAGCATTCAGTATTGCTGGTGATCAATTAAAAAAACTAGGAAACTGGGGTTATCAATGAATGAGTTACTTCCATAGTCATATGATAACTGAAAGGAAGTCTGATTTTTCGGAAAGAACAAGAGTAAATGTTTCCGAACACAAACTAAGGCACCGATCTAGCATCAATTCACATTGCAATCAGATTGTATATTTAGGGTAGGCGGTCGGAAACGTTTTCCGGGTATAATTAGTAGTAAATGTATAAAAGTTCGGCCCTGTAGCTCCATTTATGTGGCTAGTATGCGTGATACATATATAGCAAGCCAGGCCAAATTCAAGAAACCTATGTCGATAGTTCGGGTTATTTTATTTTTATAAAATACTAAACTATAAGAGAGATTAGCGAAAAAAGACGTTACCATCTCGCAATCCATTTGCTAGTATTGCAAATTCTTCTTTTTTCTTTTTTTTTTCATTCAATTCACTGAAGAGTTCCACATTCATTTAATTCACTGAAGAGTTCCAAATTCATTTAATTCACTGAAGAGTTACACAGTAAATTACGAACGGTTTCATGCTGTTTATGAATTTCAGAGTTGATAAATGTCGATTTGGCCAATTATCGTAGTGCAATGGTTTGCAAGCTTGTCTCACCGACTATTTTGTGATTGTTTTGTTAATTCGATCCTCAGTTGATGCACCTGTGTTAGACTAAGCCAAACTTGGAAAATACCGATTGGGGTGACGGCTTTAGTTCATCTTTAAGACTCATAATCTGGAGATGTAGGTCTGATCGTCGAGTCCTTTCTGTAGTCCCTACAGTGTGCTCTCTTATCTTTTGCAGTCAGTTGATGCAAAAATATTACGTTTTGACATTTTTCTCTGTTACAAAACTATACAAAACGCCTAATGTGTGGGAAGTATCCAAAATGTGTCTGCATAGGGGCACGCGCCCAAATTAGAATGAACTATGGTCCCCTGCAACTGCTAACGTCCGTAATTCTAAAGCAGATTTTTGAAAGTGCGGTCTGCGGATCCCTCAGGTTCATGTCAGATAATAGTCGGGGACCATCAGTCAAAAAATGTGAATTCATGCCATGAATTTTAGATTAAGATAACTGAGCTATTTTTGTACCACTAACATTTGTGATCAGACTTCCTCCATATTGATGTAAACAATGGAAAATATGAATATTATACACAGACCTGTACCAAACATAAGTATTTGAATGAATATAACACTTCTAGAACATAAGTAATTTCTAAAGATTAAAAGTTGCTTATTACTTTATTTCATTTATCATTGTTTCAAAAATAATTGCTAATATTAGGTCCCCAGAATATGCGGTATGTAGTTTTCAAGTTGCTCTTACCTTTTGGGATATTTTTAGTGAAAAAATGGGGTCTTATTTACTGTTAAATGCGGCAGTTCGTTTTCAATCACAGTAATATAAAGCCAACGAAATACGTAAGGAAATCGAAACCCATGCTGAAGGGAGTATGGAAAGTCATAAGGGACAAAAAAAATGGAGATCCCTTTACAAGTATCTAAGAAGCCCGGACAAGTATTTACGATCGCACGTCCTTCACAGAAATGATGCGTCGGGTCTTCCATCCCGTTCGGTGAGCTCATCACGATGCTTTACACTTGGCTGCTCCTGATTCTCGTGAGTGGGGAAAAAGATTGAGAGTTGACACGTAGGCACGCAATGAAGCTAAAAAGAGCCACAAGTTAGAGTTTTCTCTTGGACTACATTGAGGAAACAGGACTAGCCCCACACGCCGACTAAGGGTAATTGGCGAACGCCGACATAATTACACAAGCACACAAGGAACAAGAGCCCACATACCCATACACACGCACACAGTTTATCGTTAGTATGAGTACATGTTAGTATTCACTCAACTACCATTGCTCTAACACAAGTGTGCCTTGAACTCTCTGCATCAACTAACTTCCTGCAAACATAGATTTCTGAATATTGCTTGCTTGCTCTCTCTCTCTCTCTCTCTCTCTCTCTCTCTCTCTCTCTTGTTCTCTCTCTCTCTATATATATATGTATATATATATATATGTGTGTGTGTTCTTTTGTGTGAAGTTGATCAATAATTCTATGGCCTCGTTTAGTCAAAGGCTGAATTTTGATCTGAGATGTATAGAGTTCGATCTATGGAGAAGCGTTTAAGTCCATTGACCAGAAATTAAATCATGTTGTAAAATGTACGTTGAATTAATGAATGTTTTTTTCCATATTACGGACATATATATATATATACACACACACACACACATATGCACACACACACACATACATATATATATATATATATATATATATATATATATATATATATATTTATATACATATATATACACACACATATATATATATATATATATATATATATATATATATATATATATATAATCATTTAATCATATTTTGCCAAAGGCTGAAAACAGTTAAGGGGAAGGGTATAATAAATTACCCAGTAATTGTAGCGATGTCGGGACATTAAAAAAATCGATTTTGTATTTCATTTCTATTTTATGCTTTGTTTCATTTTCATTTATTTATTTATTCATTAAGTGAAGGAAAGTCGATAATGTTTTTTGCAACGTTAATCTGATAATAATCTCAGTAAATCGGCTTTTGTAATATTAAACATTCCCCATTAAACCGACCGGGATGACCATCACGGAATTCAGGCTGAAAATTGACAAACCGTTGCTCAAACGACGCGTTGCTGGTGTGCTGGAGATAAATCTGGAATTCGCGATACGCTTTTTGAATTTTTCTCTGCTAATTATTTTCCCCTCGCTGAGGGAGCTTAATGGTTAGATCACTGAAACATGGAACCTGAGGAATAGGGTTGCAAAGTCGGCCATAGATGCCTAAACTTGCACGTTGAATCAACAATTGATTTAACGCTGGATGTGAAACCCAACAAGAAATATCTATTGGGGAAAATTCTTCTGATTTTCTCTTAGGGAGAGATATTTTGGAGTTTATATATATATATATATATATATATATATATATATATATATATATATGTAGTGTATTCACAGACAGCTGTTTCGTTGTATTACAAATCTTCAGTGTGGCTATAGACTCTCCATTATCCCATCCAGTACCACGAGGCTGGTATCCTCTCTCTACCATGGAACTGGACGGTCAGTAAGGTTGAATTTAAGCGATATATTTATTAACGCATAGATTCTCCATCCACCAGAGTGCTCCATTCTATGTGGGAAGAGCATTGCATTTATATATTTATGTATATATATATACATATATATATGTGTGTGTATGCATATATATATGCATACATATATATATATATATATATATATATATATATATATATACATATACATATATATGCATATATATGTGTATATATATATATATATATATATATATATATATATATATATATATGATCATCTCGAGAAAAAATTATCTAAAAATAAGGAGTGTTCAGAAAGTAATTATGTATTTCAGTGCTATGAATTATAATCCAATCAATTAAGGCCAGAGAAGGATTAAATGCTATGAAATGGCGTCTGGATTTTGTTCACAATTTTTTTTTTCATTCGGCAGTATATCGTTTATAGTTAATAGTAAAGTTTAACCCCCATAGAGAACAGAGACTTGAAGGGAAAAAACCAAAATTATAAAAAATAATAACGAATAATTATTTTGACTCGGAATCGAAGCTCATCCTTTCCGTTGGACTGCTCTCCTTGATAATGATGGTGATTACATAATAGATAAATAGTATTTAATTCGTATTTTAGTATTCAACTTCACGGAAAATTGTTTTGATTCCCCTTTTTTAAATGTCATTTTTCCGATCACGTAAATACGTAATTACTTCCCGAACTCGAAAATATGTAATCACTTTTTGAACATCCTAATACCAGCACAAAATTTGGGCATTATTGGTCCAAAATGGTCATTGAGGCCAAAAAAGAACTTTTAGGAAGAAAAAAAAAACGTTTTTAGATATTGCCAAATGGCGTACCATGCACATTCCCAAGGATATAGACCCCAAGATCTATTTAGGGGTGCCTGGACGAACGCACTAAACGAGATAAGAATCTGCATCCCACTTGGTTAGTTTATCGTGCAAGACATTTATGAGGTTCCCATTATTCGATAATAAGCTATATCGTGAGTGTTTGAATTTTACTGTCGCCCTCTTGGTATCTAAATAGACACATACAACAAATAATCAGCACTGGACCATTTACATCTTGATGAATCATAGAGTGCATCCGTTTGGGTTTGAACCCGTAACACAAGTGTTTACTGACAACAGAAATGCAAGAATCACGTGAGATATATCTGAAAATACGAATCGGGCTATTACAGCCAAATGATCAGACATGTATGTCTACGAAAAGAAAGAAAAGACATGCCGTTGTTGTTTTTTATTATTATTGATGCTGTAATCCTCATTGATACAGATATCTCTCAAAGAGAAAAAAAAAGGCAGAAAGATTATTAAGCATGGAGACCTAGAAATGCAGAATGACGTTTAGTTATTTTGGGTTGTGAAACGTTAAATGCTCTGCCAAATCCTTTTGAAGAATCTTTTTTTCCGACTGAGTTCTTTGAAGTGAAGTGAAAGTACTATTATTTTTTTCAATTTTTTTTTATTTGTGTACCGATTCTGAACTGTAAGATGAAAACAACGTTCGTGTCACGGATAAGTGATTTTAATCAATCACTGATACCCACAACAAACCGGTTTAATCACCGCTGTTGATTTTAGGTTATTTATGTGTGGTGACATTTATATTTATATATATATATATATATATATATATATATATATATATATATATATATATATATATACATATATATATATATATATCTGCATATCTGCGTATCAATCTGGACTTCACCCTACCTATACCATTCGTTGAAGAAAACTTAAAATTTCAAAATTTACACATGCACTCACTTCAATGAGTTGGGGAAATAGTTTTTGTGGTTGTTGTTTTTGGAAAATTACACTCAATTAAGTTTTTAGTCGGTGTTCAATATGCGATATGAGTTTATGCTAAATTGGTCACTAGTTTCTACTCGTTTGTTTTTTTGAAAATCCAGGCGCTTTTCTGTGATCACTTTCCAACAAAAGATGAGAGGAGTAAGTTATCCATCGATCACTCCTATTTTTCTATTTTTGATTGATCACCCCCAACACAGTATAAATTATTCATAATTTCCTTCGATATGCTAGCTTTGTATTTCATCTTAGCTGGCTAATGATATAACTTGGATTGACAGTTTGTTAAGTCAACGGCTTTGTTTTTCTTTAAAGCTACTATCCATCTACTTATATTTCCCAGAGAGTAAAATCCCTAAACACAGCTGCAAGCACGTTCAAAAGACAAATATAGAATAAAACACATGTATATTGATGTACGAATATAACGTGTTAAACCGGACTGTTCAATAGATTTACGTAATGTATAGCTCCTGATGGTCACCTATGGAGCTGAAACATGATCAAATAATTGACCAAAAAAATGAGAACTATACAACGTCTCAGGAGATGACCATGTCTGTTATCACACGGAATGATCACGAGAGAGAGAGAGCACAGTGCATCAGTGAAAAATGAATCAGAGAAATCATTGAAACCACTAGGAAACTAAGATGGTAATGGGCTGGCTAGATTGCAAAAATGTTTCTAACATTAAAAACCTTTATGTTCTACAGTTTACTCAATCATAGAGTGAAGTCCAGGTATCTTTACATTTTTTTTTACCTCCATTCATTTCCACTCTATGGTCAACTGACAAATCATGTCTACTATCTGGCATATATTATTTTCCTTGTTTCCGACTGTCAGATTTTGTCTTCTAGCGTGTTTAGGGTGTTCGGTCGGAATGTCAAAGTCCCAGCGTATCTTATTCTTTTTTATTTTACAAAGACAGCCCCAGGTTTGGGATGAAACCATTTGTTCACAGTACTTTTATTACTATTCATTGCACTCTCATTTCATGGTTATTTTAACATCATTATTAGAAACTGTGAACCCACACTGTCACAAAAACTATCAACATTGGTTTCTCCCATTTTTCAATTTGCTCTGGCTGGCTGTATGAATTATGTGTACAGTCTGCAGCAGAGGAGTTAGAAGGCTGAAAGTGTAAAACAAATGCATCCTCCCAATAGTCACTTATGGAGCCGAAACATGGAACCTAACCAAGAGACAGACCTGTAAATTGAGAACCATGCAATGTGCACATGAAAGGATTATGCTGGGCCTCACATGGAGAGACAACAAAACAGCACAGTACATCCGGGAAAAGACAAGAGTCAGGCACATCATAGAATCCATTAAAAATCTCAAATGGCGGTGGGCTGGCCATGTTGCAATAATGGCAGACAACCGATGGACATCATGACTCACGACATGGATCCCCGGAGATCACATGCACAGCCGAGGCCAGCAGTTTTTAGATGGAGAGATGAGCTAGACAAGTTCAGGAAGTACTAGCTCGACGACGCCCATGATAGAGAAGTGCGGTATATCCTGGGGAAGGTCTATGTCCAACGACGGACATTAAAAGACTGATAATAATGATAATGATGTCAACAAAAAAACATCCATTTTTGTTTTCTGAGAATCCCACCTGAATAGTTTGTCAACTTGTATTTTGAAAATTCAGACTTTTTTAATTATTACTGTCCCCCAAAATATGAGAGAAGTAACGTTTTCCTTGATTAGCCCTTCTTCTGATTTTTTAATTGATCACCCATGATAAGCGATATTGTTCATGTGGCAGTTTCTATTGAGTGACTAACCAGACCTGTCATTATCGTTATCAGTATTAGTAGTAATAGTAGAAGATGTTTTATTATTCGTATTAGTATAGGTATTATCGTTACTTATGTTTTGATGTTATTGTCGATGTTTTCTTCAGAATTTTTCTTTATCTTTGAGACAAGGCGAAAAAAGTTCTTTCTTTCTCCGGATTTGAATTCTTGTAAATGTTTCCGAATTCGACAAGATTTCTTCCTTTAGTTTTTTCTTTCTTTTTAGTTTCTCATCATTTTTTTTTTAATTCTGTTTTTCAATCATTGTTTTCCGTCTGTCTGTCGGGAATGTTTCCTTATCTGAACACAAACACACACAGATATATTAAGATTTGCTCTATACGCACTCAAATACACACACACACATATACACAAATATTCACGCATATATCTTACAATATAAAAGAATGCTTTCGAAATGATTAATTCGAATACACAGATTCAGATTTTACAAGAATTCCCTAAGCCAAGTTCAGACGTTGTGCGTGCTTCTCTGGAAATCATACCAGGCGGATCTCTCGTAATAAGGTTGAATCAACCGTTCTGATAATGGAATTCGAAATATGGCATTTACCAAAATCTATCCGCATTTGTCGTATACTGTTGTATCTCCAAGGCTCGCTGATATTCAAAACACCTTTTAAATAACTTACCACAATCATTTTCAGAAATGGCAATTAGAAAGCACCAGACAAAATTTTCATCAACACTGTCCAGATAGTTTTTTTCAGCTTTGATGTGGGTCTGGCTGACTGCCAGATATATATCGATCTGTTTATCTATCTGTAGCGCGTACGGGGGGCACCTATAGTGCTAGGGGGTTGGAAATTTAAACATTTACTCCTCATTAGAGAAAAAAAAAACCTTCGTTGTCTCTTGAAAATTCCTCGCCAAAATAGATTTTTAGTGAGGGGTTCAATTTCGATCTAGTTTTCACACTCGCTTTTTGAATATTCGGACTTTCAGTGATCATCACCCAACAAAAAGCGCGAGAAGCAACTTATTCATTGATCACCCTTTTTCCAATTTTTCTTAAGTGAGCATCCTCAACGCAGCATTTACCAGAAGATGTTGGTCACGTGACGGTTCTCTATTGAATTTCAAGTTTAAGATTTCATACTCAGATGATTATGAATGCATATCAAAATTGGAAAGTTCTGAAACAAAATATTTTAGAGAATTCAAATTAACCTGAAATCACTGAAAACGGATGCACCACACCATTAGCACATGTCTAATCGAACATTTCGCACATCTCCAAAATTATCTCCACCAGGAAATTAAGTGCCTCATTTTCTGTCAATTTCATTTTCCCCAGGGAAACCATTACAAACTTAATTTCCCTGAACATTTGGATAGCATCTTGGATATTTAGCCGTTCATATATTTCTTAAACAAACGTATTTTTCTATGAATGTATCGACGAAAGAGGCTTTTCTTTTAGCAAGTCCAATCAATCTTATGTTATTTTCACTTGAGTTTATGCAAGACGTATGTCATCTTACAAAGCTTAGAAGAAATAGTATATTTTTGTTGAATGATACAATATATGTCTTGCTGAGTGTGTATACACGCCTGTGTGATGACAGGTATCCCTGCTTACAGATTATATAATCGTATTCTCTGACTGTATCTGTCTCCACGGGATTCTCATATGTTTTGACAGCCAGGTTTTCTTTTCAAACGTATATTTTGATGCGATGGATTTTAGTTGCTTTTTTCTGTTGCTCCAGACGTTCGGAACTAAATTTAGTGCTTTGTCAAAAATTTACTTAACCCCAGAGAACATTAACCACATGAAAATGTATCTTCCGTGTTCGTAACTTGAGCCAACGTTACATCGCCGGGCATATGAGAGCGCTCGTACGTTTTTGGATGTGTTAGCATCTCATGCACCGATCGACGTAACTGACAGACATACCGAAATAATAGTTATGCCCCTTGCTCAGTTTGGCTAAATAAGATGTTCTTCATCTAAATTCAAGGTTCTTAATCTAAATGCAGATCTTTTTGGTTGCGTCGAGAGTAAGAAATTGTAATTCAGATTATCTTTGATAATGTGAGCAATATTTTTTATTTGATTTATCGTGATAATGTACGTAATATTCTAATGAATTAGGAAATATCTTAGATAAATATTGAAGATTAAAGTCACATTTAATTCATTATTAATATGTCATGTATTGCCTTGATGTTAGGTATATATCTTGAGAATCTGGAAGTTTTTAGGTGTTTTGAGATGTTATTTTTTTACTCAATTTTAAAACGAAACTGGAGAATAAAGTTGGCAACTGCCTTTTGGAAGATCTTCACGCAAAAAAGTAACATATCTATGGTCTGGCTTTCAAGCTAGTTATCCATACGTCATTCTGGACTTATTTTCCCTTGAAAACCAGACGCCATGTTTTTGTGGACAGATTGGTCTATATCTTTATTTACCTTTGAATCATACATGTGATGGGATTAGAAAATTGGTAAAGTAAGAGACGAGACTTTCTGGATCTTAGTTAATGGCCATCTTTGTCCATCGGGAATACCACCTCCTCCTCCTCCTTTTTCTCCTTCTCCTTCGTCTCTGTCTCCTTCTTCTTCTTCTTCTTCTCCTTCTTCTTCTTCTTCTTCTTCTTCTTCTTCTTCCTTTTCGTCTCCTTTTTCTTCTTCTTTTTGTCCTTCTCCTTCTCTTTCGTCTCCTTCTCTTTCTTCTTGTTCTTGTTCTTGTTCTTGTTCTTGTTCTTGTTCTTGTTCTTCTTCTTCTTCTTCTTCTTCTTCTTCTTCTTCTTCTTCTTCTTCTTCGTCTCCTTTTTCTTCTTCTTCGTCTCCTTCTCCTTCTCCTTCGTCTCCTTCTCTTTCTTCTTGTTCTTGTTCTTGTTCTTGTTCTTGTTCTTCTTCTTCTTCTTCTTCTTCTTCTTCTTCTTCTTCTTCCTTTTCGTCTCCTTTTTCTTCTTCTTTTTGTCCTTCTCCTTCTCTTTCGTCTCCTTCTCTTTCTTCTTGTTCTTGTTCTTGTTCTTGTTCTTGTTCTTCTTCTTCTTCTTCTTCTTCTTCTTCTTCTTCTTCTTCTTCTTCTTCCTTTTCGTCTCCTTTTTCTTCTTCTTCTTGTCCTTCTCCTTCTCCTTCGTCTCCTTCCCTTTCTTCTTGTTCTTGTTCTTGTTCTTGTTCTTGTTCTTCTTCTTCTTCTTCTTCTTCTTCTTCTTCTTCTTCTTCTTCTTCTTCTTCTTCTTCTTCTTCTTCTTCTTCTAGTCAGACTTAGTGTTCCCATACTCTGGTTGGATGTCATTCTCTTATGTTTGGCGCATTTGTCCCTACCGTAGTGCAATGATGCATGACCTTGATTTCACAGACCACTGCGCATGCAGTGATTGGTCGAGATAAACTCGGACAAGATTAATAAATAAGTATGGGAGGCCTACCGTGATATGATCGTTAAGAAGATCATCTCACTTATCAATTCACTAATGTGGTAAGTTCGATCTTTATTGGTTGTCCCTCCACTGCGACCTTATTGCAGACTTAGTTTCTGAATATCTAAGACTGGCTTAGCAGCATCTGGGTCCAAGTTGCTGGTCTATAGAGGCGTGGAATCGGCTCGAGCATTGAGTTCTTTGAAATGTTTGTCATGAACATTATGAATGCTCACATTCAAAGTAACATAAGGCAAAGATCAAATCCTGAAACTGATGTTGTGTTCCATCATATGACATTTAATTTATGACGGGACGTTTGTCTTCGGAAAAGGGAGGGCTCATAGGCATCTATGTTGAAATAGATCAATAGAATCTAGCTTTTAATAGATAGATATTCACAGAAATTGAAAAATATGTAGAAAGAAGTAGGGAATAGATAGAAACATACATACGATAGTTTGAGCTTGGGTTGGAGTTATCCATTACACACATATTTCTCTCTCTCTCTCTCTCTCACTCTCTCTCTCTCTCTCTATCTCTGTATCTATATATTTGAGATAGTGAGGGGCTATAAAAGAAAACATACAAGTAGGCTACAGATTCTTCTCTCTTTCAGTGTCTGTTTGTCTGTTGGGACGTATCTCCAGATACTCCTGGTCACACTTTGGGGGATACAACCTCCTAAATGTATATGGGTATACCACTAAACATAATCTAAACCAACCTCTTCTTTAGGCTTTTTCTAAAATCTCCTTTGGGAGCTTCTATGGTCCCTTTGGATAAAATCCTACACCGATATCTTTTAGATAAATTTGTGGTCCGGACCATGACTTTCTTCTTATAATTTTTTTAACCACCTTGGCAGCGAAGGATGAGGGATACCTCCACCCTAATCCTACAGCTTAGAGTGTACTCATTTAGCTACCAAGTGAGATATTTGTCCTAATGAAGAGTTTTTCCATGATCATCACTCGTTCCGGGAGCCGAGGCTGAGACCCTCTATTTGTGAGGCTGATGTGCTGACTATTACACTATCCAAGCGGACTAGTAAATCGCTAGACAATTCATTCTGGAAGAAACGATTTCATTGCACATGAACATTTACTTTAACGTTAACACCTGACCCTTCGTATCCCATGAACATTTGTCATAACTGTGTAGCTTGATCAATACTTCGGCAGACACGTCAGTAACGGCTATTCTTCACCTATCAACAGAAAATTCAGCATTTAAATTCAGATAAAACCTCGAACAAATCTGAAAGTCTCTCTGATACACTGAGTACGATACAGTCTTTATTTTATCCCTTATGTACTAGCTCTACTTTACAAGTACCACATGTTTTATCGAGTCATTTGATACCTGCGTGTCGTTGCAGTATCATTTCAGTCAAATCTTCTTTTCTATATTTCAACACAAAACAGTGCTTACTTAAATGTTTCTTTGTCAGTCACTGTTAGTTGTCTTTATATGGTCTCCAAATATGAGTGAGAAAATTCAATTACAAACAGTTCGAAAATTTCTAAAATAAGGACTGAAAGGGTATAAAGCTATACTTGAAGGCACATCGAGTATTCTGTCATTCAATGAAAAAAATAGAGTCTACTTTAAATGGATTTTTTATCATGCAATATTATTTGTTTTACTTTTATATAGCCTTCAAATATCAATCTTGAAATATAATTACAAAACCTTTCATAATATAAAGTCAGTACATACAGATTCAACTATATCTTTGAATGACCTTGTAACAGTTTTGGCGTATCTTATTACTAAGTACTAGTTCTTCGTGTAAAAAGCGAAGATGATATTCTAGTACCTGTCAAGTTCATTTTTAACGTCATGATAATATGATTACGGTAAGCAAAGTTGGGTGACTGTGACGATTTTGCTAATGTTCTTATAAGAAGACTGCGATACTGAGTCGTTGGGTGTGGAGGTGTCAAGAAATAGGTGCAGATAGCGTGAGTAACAAACGTGGCGACAGATGGATTCGAGACTCTTCCCGGTTCTGCCTGAAATATTTCGATGCAGAATAACCTAATTTGAGATGACGAAAGCGGAGTAAACAAAAAAAAAGAAGGCTGGGGAAGAGAAAGAGATCTACATTCGTAATTGGAAAGATGTACAGGTAAATAGTGGCAAGGGCTTTTTTCCTGAGATTTGAACTCGAGATCTGTACACTATCTACAAAGTGGGTGGAGAGATTCGCTTTATTACTTTCACTGGTTTATCTCATTATTAGAAACCGTCAACCAAAACTGTCAACTTGAGTTTCCCTCGGTTTTAAAGTTGGCTTGGCTTGTTGGTTGTATGTATGCATCACGTATACATGCCAAGCTAATAGAGCTAGAGGGTTGAAAATTCTAACTTTTACTCTTTATGCTGAGAAAGAACGATCTGGTTTTTTTTATTTCCCCTGAGAACTTTTTTTAGCTGAGGGTCTAGTTTGCAGTGCAAGTTTTTGCTAATCTGATCCCTTAGTTTGTGCCAGCATATTTTCTCGGAAATTCCTACTTTTTAGTGATCACTTCCAATATTATATGAGAAAAGTAACTTTATACACCTTTTTTCCAATTTTTACTTGATCACACCAAACAAGACCTGCTGCCAAGGGACGTTGGTTATGAGACGGTTTCTACTGAGTGACTTCATCCTCAAGTTACTTCTAGTGCACAATTTATTTTTTTATTTACTTTACAGTCGAGGCAGGTTGTTTGGCCTGTAGGCAGTTGTAAGTAATGAATTAGTGGCGCCTTCGAGTCTAGCACTGAGCAGAGAAAGGGGCAGATGTGTGATGGATTTTTTTAAACTCTCATAACTATATTCTACTTTAAAAACGTAGATGGCTGGATCAATTCAAAATCAAGATCACTGAAGTGGTCGAAAAAATCAAATTAAATCATTCATCAACTTTTTGTCCCTTTTGCCTCTATTTTCTTTTCCTATTTCCTTCCCCTCTATCTCTCTCTCTCTCTCTCTTCTTCTTCTTCTTCTTCTCTCCCTCTGTGAATTTGGCCCTTATCTGCTTACTCAATACTATTCAGAAACTTATATACGTCAATATATCAATACACACATTCGATAAGATGCCAGTATATTTGTATGAAAAAAAATCGGACTATTGGAGTTATATACATGTTACTTCCCAAGGAGACATTTATGGGGCCTTCTGTACACCTTTCTTTGTGTCTATATAAATGTTTTCTATATATATCAACAAATAAAACTAAGACGCCGATGGTAGTCTGTCTCCAGTCTCTTCAGAAAATATTCTTTTCAATGAAATATACTTAAGTACATGAAAATAACAATACAAAATCGTTAACGTAATCGAAAGTGAAAGTGAAAGTAAAAAAAAAGAATAGATTCGAAACAATATTTCTAAGTGCAGTTTGAAAACTACAACTTCATTACGATAATAATAACAATTTTGGAAACAAATAATAATAATAATAATAATAATAATAATGATAATAATAATAATAATAATGCATGAATGTGCTTCAAAGGAAAGAAGTCACGGGAGTAAAAAAAAAAAAAAAAGGATTTAAGAAAAATATCCAAAATTAATCCGGTCTGCGCCAATGTCACAAGGGCTATGTAATGATTTTTCCAGCAAACGCGTTCTGCAGGATGGAATGTTTGGTCTAAAGTCCGTCCATTTTTTCTGTCACTAAAATTTGACAGAAATGTGTTGTCCTCACGTGGAGATTTTCCAGCGGATGGCAGTCTAACGTGTCTTTTCAAAATGCATTCTGTCATCTCTCACCAAGTGTTTTTATCCTGTTTGTTCACGGACCTTTTCGACTTATAATGCTTACAGAAATTCTTAAAACACTTTCTCTTTCTACTAGATCGATAGATAGGATCAAATGGAAAAGAATAGATTCCAAAAGAAATCATGAATCACCATCCAGATATGCTGTCTTTACCACGTAAATTAAAAAGTAGCAATGATAAAATTAGCTTATAATGATGAAAATACAACCAGTATTATTTTTGCCGTGATTTTATGATTCTCAAAACGTGGACACTAAGAGACCAATTTGGCAAAAAATCTAATTATAAATTGAACCCCTACCCCACTAAACTTATTTCCTATTCATAGAGGTAGATTCAAAATTTCAAGTTTCTACTATGAATGGTTCGGAACGGGAAGAGTCAAAATAGATATACATCAATGTCAGAAGCAATTCACAACCGATGCATATGTATAATAATAATGATGATGATAATAATAATAATAATAATAATAATAATAATAATAATAATAATAATAATAGCAACAACAAAAATTTTGTTTATGATAAATAAGGCAGAAACACTGCAAAAATGCTTTTTACGTTTAGAAAAAAAATGACATTATGAATTTCTTTGGGACAGAAAAAAAGAATTAGAAGCAAAATGCAGACATAAAAAGACATTTTTATCAAAATATATAGCTAGCTATACATTAGATAATAACTTCCATGACTAGAATATAAATGACAACGCAAATAGAATAAAGTAAAATATTTGATATAATTTCTCATATTCATATATATAGATAAAATATTTAGATATCATATATGTATATGTACCTTTCTAACCTTGGAGTAAAAAAACTCAGCATTCAATAGTATCATTGACTATTAGTACAAATACTAGTAAATACCTAAATAGAATTTTCATAACTGTGATATAACAAACCTTTCACATTCGGATATAGAAGACTGGTGGGAGAAATTATGTTCAAACTAGTGTATATAGAAAATCACGTATAGATTTTTATAACAACTCACTTGACGATCTCGAGGATGTGTGAAACAAATTTGTTGTGATGATCCCATAAGAGTATATAGATAGGCAGAGAGATAAAGGGGAAGGACATGGTAAATATCTATTAAAAACGATATATGTTCCAAAGTTTCTGTATTCCACAGCGCTCAATACTATGATGTAGAGCTGATAAATTAGACGAAACAAATCAATCTTGCGCTGTAAAAGGGACATCACACTCATTTCACATTATATATATATATATATATATATATATATATATATATGTGTGTGTGTGTATATATATATATATATATATCTTTATGTATGAATCTACATATACACATATATATATAAAGAGAGAGAGGATGAAAGAGCGAAATAAATGAATGGTTGGATGGATGGATGGATTGATGGATGGATGGAGGGAAGGGGAGAGATAGATGGATAGATAGGTTGAGTAAGAAAGAGAGAGAGAGATAATAGGTGGTGGAAAGGGTTTACAGTCATCTGTTTGTTTTACTAGTTGGGTCGTTGTTTGTCCAAAATATGGACACTGCCAAAATACACGCGTCCACACTTGAATCTGTCTGCATAAGTTGAGATGTTTTGTTATAATTTTGTTTTGTTTTAGTAACAATGTAATTGTTTTAGTACCAATGTAATTACATCACATTGAGACATTTTTCAGAATTGTTAAACCTAACGAACTGTGTTGTTGAAGATGATAATTATAGCAACGATTATAATTATGAGTTTGTATAAGAAGTAAGAAGAGGTTATAAGGCAACGAGATGACTGTGTTGATAATGACAGCAATTACGATAAGACCAGCAACTCGGATCGTGACCGTACATAGTATGCCGTTGGTAAAAACGACGGGTACTTTTTGTTTTTTTTTGTTTTTTTCTTTTTTTTTTCATAGCATCAACGAAAGCGTCAATCAAGACAGCGTCTGGAAAATTACAATTATGATTATCAAAACTCCTTTTATAATTGTGCCATAGACGGGGCTGAACATTGAGTTCAAACTCATTGGAAAAAACATTCTTCAATGTCATCATATAGTCGATGGGCTGCCTTCAATTGAAAACTGATCCTTATCTGCTTTGTAGGTAACGGTGATCATATTCATTTCAATTATTCGGTCTGACCAAGATCAGATCAGTAAATACCTTTCTGTATTATTAATTTTTCACCAGTTATTTCATCCATTTTAATTTAAGGTTGTTTCATAGCAACTTCTCAGACAGTCATTCTACGACCGTTGGTTAGCAGCACGGCTGGGAAATAAAAACGTCAGATGAGACATACCTCTTCACTGGGAATGCTATCAACGTGACACCAATTAGTATAAAAGGGCCTTCAGGAACACAAATCTAACAATATAGCGTTCATTCTTTATTTTCTTAGAACGCCTGCTTCGCTACCATCGTGATAGTTGTTTACATACAATAGTAGTGTTACTAGTAATATTTTCTTGAATTTACTTTTAGCTGAAGGATTGTCAATCAAATCAACAAAACCCCTTAAATGGCCCGATTAAGCGGTCAAATGGGCTACAGATTCTTTCTTTGTTTATGTGCGCGTGCGTAAGGCTAAGTGCTATTAATTACATTTTTGAGGCTACAACCTTGAAGATCTCCCTGAGTATATCACTTGTAACCATCATAAAAACGTCTTTGTTTGAAAAAAAAAACGTCTTTAGGGGTCTCAATGGTCATTTTAGACCAACAATGCCCAAATCTTGTGCTGGTGTTATTTTTAGTTGATTTTACAAAAAAAAAACCCTATTTTTTAGATATTTTTTCAGATGATTAGTTCTGATATACACGCAGGCTATGGTGATTCACTTCGATATTATCTGAGTATTGCTCCTTCTAAGACTGCCATTCTATGGTCGTTAATAGACGGTACAGATCAGGATTCAAGAATCGTAGTCTCCTGCAATTGTAAGTTCATCTTAATAGATACATTTCTGTATATTTGGGTGGGCGAGTCGTACATCAGATTGGTTTCCTTCCTCCGATAAAGATCATTGTTATTGTTGTGTTTGATAATGTACCTTTGTAACCAGATTAACTTACTGAATATATACTCAGAAGAGGATTTTATTAGTGAATTTGTCATGATAAGTTCTTATTTTGTCTCTGGGATAGCTGAACAGGATCAGTCAACATAATAAGATAACTTCTCTCTTTGATAACCAGTAATAGAAGCATAGACGGTAACAATTATAGAGCTTCCAGTAAGAATAGAATTCGCTAACAATGGGTTTCGAGATTAGCTTTCTATCCATCGCTAGGGAAATTCCTGAAATTGATTTAATTAGAGGTGTTTAGGTAACGTGTCTCCTTTTTATGGTCGTTGGAAATCACACCGGTGGATGAAATATCGATGATATTCCATATAGACCAATTTTAATTCCTGAATCAGTCTTGCGTCAGATGCAGAGTTTTTTCTTTTATTTTCAATTAATGAAATCTGTCAACCAAAAATGTCACCATAGCTTTCTTCCGTTCTTGAGTGAGTCCATCTGGCTGGCTATCTATCTATATGTCACGAGTACGGGCCACACCAATGGAGCTAGAGGGTTGAAAGTTTAATTATTCACTCTTTATTATGCCAATATTTTTTTTGTTTTGTTCTGTTTTCAAATTTCACCAAAAGAGGCTTTTAGTTGATGAATTCAGTTTACAATATAAGTTTATGCTGATTTGGTCCTTTATGTGTGTGTGTGTGATTGCATTCACGTATGTTATTTACAAAATTCCGACTGTCATCACCACCCAACAAAAGGGGATAGGAGTGATTTATTCACTGATCATCCCCAAGACGGCATGCTGCCAAAAGACGTTGGTCACGGGACAGTTTCCATTTAGTGACTACCCAGACCCGTTGTCAAGCTCCCAAAACTGGTGTTGGCTTTGTTTTTACTAACGTAACAAGAGCAATAACATGAACAACGAGAACAACCCTCACTAAAAAAAGTTATATAAAAATCACATTCTCTACTGTGATTCAAATCATGACAAACTTTCACAAGTCATTGGTATTAACTAGGAATTATCACATAGATGTATGTATTTTTCAGAATGGTATAACCCATTGAGTATTTATAAAAACCTCTGTAGGGTATTCAAGATTCGCCAATTTGAGTCAGTCAGTGATTTGGTTTACAAAGTCTCGTTCCGTGCTAATAGACAAATACAAGTTTATGTATTTTCATAATCTTTTTAATTGTCATATATACGATACAGAGAGGTTAGAGTAATCATGTCCCGACGGAATAGAAGTCGGAGCGGAGTTTGACCCAGCAGCAGACAGTCTTGTTTAATAATTATCTATTTATTTATCTACTTTTATCTAGAGACAGTTCGGTTCCATAGCACTGAATTAAAGAATTGGATTTTTTGTGCTCTAACGCACACGCTTATTGGAGAAAAAAATGAGCTGACCTCGAGACTTTTGAGCGAACAATGTCTAGACAGCCTTGCAGATTGGTATCACCTGTTATAAAACTGTTTTATTCAGTTGCATAATTGAAGATGCTGAATGTTTTCAAAACGAATTGTTGTCAAACTGAAGTCCATTCCTGTTTTTCAATCATAACAAGAACAGCAAGAACGACAAGAACAATCCTCGTCAAATTTGAAGAAGTAAAAATAAACAATCCCCTGAATTCATGACCTATCGATTGGTAATCGTGTCTCTCACTGACTGACTCAAATTGACAAATCTTGAATACCCTACAGAGGTTTTTTATAAATACTCAATAGGTTATACCATTCTAATAAATACATACATCTATAAAACTAAGATTTCCCTTTTTGAATCTGATTGGTAAAATAGGATCTTACCGACTGAACGAATCTGATAAATCAACACAATTTATCAAAGGAAGATTTCATCCTGATTTATAACTCTTATACTAAAAGAAATTTTAATCATAGGTCAGATAAAATAGTTACAGGAATTATTATTCGTTAGAATAGAAGTAGCAGTCGAGTTTGCCCATGAAGCAGACAGGCTTGTTTTATATTGGAACGATTGGAAGGTGCTTACGGTCATGTGGTTGTTGTTATCAGTATTACAATGATGGTAATATAATATTGTAGGAATTTCTCTCGTGAAGCAATGTCGATTGATATTTCTAATTGTATTTCTTTCACTATTTTCTATTGCATGAATACACCTTTTGGTTATAATAGACGGAATAGGCTAAAGTTGCTAGAGAATTTCTTAGAGTTGTATTGTGATTATTATTCATACTTGATTGGTTTTTCTTCCATCGTAATTTCTGTTGCTTTTAATCGCAACTCTCGAATGGACGGTAATACGGCCGTCGGTTAGCCCAGCTGATCAGAAATAAAGAATAGTTTAATCTTTAAGGGCCTGTTTTTCATCAGCATCACCCTTTCATTGTCCGTCTGAGGTCCCATGTTGTGAGCCTGATCGTTGTCCATCGTTTTTGCAACATGGGCAGCCCGCTGCCATTTGAATTTTCTTTCTTTTTTTGAATATCTTATATCCTTGAATCTTGTTTTTTTTTTCTAATCTAATATGGTGTATAGGGGCAATTTTCGGTTCCTTGTTTCAACTCCATGGGTGACTACCGAGATATTGCATTTGTTTTAGGACTAATGGGATTTTCTTATGCTTGAAGGCTGAGCTTGCTCTACTAAAAGCTGGCTAGCCCTAATCCCTGTGAATCTATCCATATAGCTATATTCCTTACATCCTCAAAGGCCACAACGCCGCTATGTTTGTGCTATTAGTAACATCAAGTTACGGTCAAATCGTGTTGGTTAAAGCGGTTCTCGAACGATCACCGAAGTAAAGCAACGTCGCTGGGTCAGTGCCAAGATGAGTGACCAACTGGGTAATGCCAGGTGCTGAAAGCAGCTTGGAACTATGTAGAGTGCCTCCTGTGGCGAGTTAAATAGTCTTCTTAGGGAGGAGACTGATCTCTACACTGCTCTCAATAAAGCAAACCGAAAACTCCTTCCCCTATACACTGAACCCACTGAGTGGCATAGCTGCGAGCGACAAAAAATGTATGAATAATACGATGGGGAAAATAATAGTCTAATACCTTTAGAAACCTTCAATGAACTCTATCAACATAGGTATTTTTCAGTTTTTAAGTTGGTCTGGCTGGCTATGTATATATGTTAGTATAACGTGTGTAGGCCACCCCAATGAAGTTAGAGGATTGAAAATTCAATTAGTTTCTCCTTTGTATATCTAAGAAGAAAAAATGTATCTTTTTTTTCCAATTCACTCTGAATAAGCTCTGAATTGGAAATAACGCTTATTTTTGGAAATTCAGACTATTTCAGTGATCGCTGCTTGACAAAAAAGTGAGCGAAGTAACTTATAAATTGCTCACCTTTTTTCTTCAATTTTTAGCTGCTCCTCCCCCTGAGACAGCATACTTCCCAAAGAAGTGGGTCACATGATGGTTTCTACTGAGTGAATACCTATGCCTGTTGTCATTTTTAGTCATACATGACTCGTTCTCCTTTCATCTTGGTTTCTGTTGCCTTTAATCGCAACTCTCAGATCCCCACTTTACGACGCTTGGTTAGCAATGCATATCATCAATTAAGGATAACCTCATCCTCAGGAGCCTCCTTTTACCTAACATCCACTTTGCTAATAAGTTCAAGAATTCCAACCGTTAGGAGTCATGTAAATCTAGTCATATAGCTATATTTTCCGAGGCCGATACGCCCGGCTGATGTAGTCCAGGGGCTACCGGACAGACGTCGAATTGGGCGTCAAAACACCCTTGGAAGACTCCACTCCTTGGTTTGGAATCAGAGTTGTCCTTCTTCTGGACTGGTTGCCTTCCCGGAGCTAGAGAACCCAACCTGCCCTGACATCTCACCTATCGCTTGGAGAGGTATAAGAAATTGATCCATACCCTTTCCAAGGGCATTAGTTCGAAGTGGACATGAACCGTCGTGACCGTTGACCACATTGTACCGACAATGCCGATCGTGCCTCCAAGAGAGAAATACAAGTCAGGAATGATGAAGATAAGAATGGTGATGATCGTGATGATGGCAGTGATTTCCCATCGGCGCACATAACAATATCAACAGAAAAACATAAAACAGTTGGGGGATGGTTTTAGGCTTATGTTAACGATGTAAATGACGGCGGTGCTATCGATTATCTCAGTGACCAAGATGTAGACTAATGGGAAGGCGCTAAAAAGACGGTACCAATCAGTATAAGATGGAAATTGGGTCGACTACGACAATGACGCTGATTAATGAAGATCTCTGACCAGGGAGTCACGTGATATTCACAATCCAATCGAAATCACGCAAATAATTACAGACCGAATCTAATGTGAAAACGGTCGGACGGGGTATTTGTGCTGTAAAGTAAGGCACGGTTCGGTACAACCAGCGTATGGTCTTCGGTCAGAATAATAAAAAAAAAGGAGAGAGACTATATCAGTTTTAGTCGTATTCTATTCTGTGATTCAACTTTGAGCTATCGATCTGATGGGCCCATAACGTTCCACTGGACAGGGCTACTCCTAAACTACAGCACCTAGCCTATTGATACTGCTATTTGATATATGTACGATGTTGTTCATCTCTCATCTTAAACACGAATATATATATATATATATATATATATATATATGTGTGTGTGTGTGTATGTGTGTATGTCCCCTGTGAGTGTGTGTGAGTGTGAGTAATTGCTGAATATGGGAAATAAGTATTTACTATATATCAGAAATAAATCTAAACCAATATATATATATATATATATATATACTAGTATGTTGGGATGCAAATTCAAATCTTCTCAGGGCTACATCATTATTCTGATCCCATACTGCTTACTTAAATTTTTGGGAGGCATTCGAATAATAATAATAATAATAATAATAATAATAATAATAATAATAATAATAATAATAATAATAATAATAATCACTGCTAAGGACTGCAGTAATATTGAGGAAAGTGCTATAAATATGTGATCCACGACCCAAGCTGTTAGCAGTGGCCTAAAAATGAGGAGGAAAGAAAAGAAGAAAAAAAACGCACAAATGGTGGCAGAGGTATGAACCACAGCACTACTGTGATAGGTGAGGGAGAGATGAGATGAGAAGAAGTCTGAGGAGCTGAGGACACTTACTGTCACTCAGCCTTCAGCGATAACCATTGGGTAACTGATGTGGAACTGCAAACAACAGCACTGCTGTGGACTGTGAGAGTGTGGAGAGTCTCTAGGAGACTTGTTGTCACTCAACCTCCAGCAGTAATCACTAATTCTAATAATGATCATAATAATGATACTATTAATGATAATAATGATAATGATATCGACTCTTGCTATGCTCACATTACATGAAAATACACCCGCTCACGTTTGCAATCACATGCGTTAATGTATGTACACACACGCACACACACACACATATATATATATATATATATATATGAATATATATATATATATGCATATATATATATATATATATATATATATATATATATGCATATATATATATATATATGCATATATTCATATTCAGATGGTATGTATTTAGGCAAACTGTGAAGTGGAAGAATCACAAATAAAACCTTCGAAGTAGGGATCTTGTTCACATATTTCCATGTCGATGGACATGACATGCCAACCCTGAGCGTAAAGGGTGGTTTGCATCCACTGCACGTCGTATCTAAACGCCGAGGTACAAGACTTTGGGCGATCCACGTACATGTCCCGAGTCTCCGTTCGAGGAGCCAAGCCATTATCATATTTGATCAGTAATCTTCCATTTATGCAAGTTTGATTGTAGGCAGCTAATTTGCAAACGCTTAGCTCGAAATCCCAATCGTCAAAAGGTAAAGGCCGATACCAAAAGCAGGAGAACATATCATATTCAAAGTTTTACTTAGATCTTAATAATGACTGGAAATATGACCGAAAAACGCTCGATCACAAATGCTTGGACTATAGTTCTACTCACAAGATCCCCAGCTAACGAAGTTAACTAAACATTTTATTAAAAACATCCCTGTCTACCGTCTTCAATTAAACTTACATATATATATATATATACATAGAGAGAGAGAGAGAGAAAGAGAGAGAGAGAAAGAATAGTATATAAAAATAAGCAAAGAACTACATGTATATATATATATATACATTAGCATTAAGCCGCCTTCCTGTACGCTTGAGTGAACGTGTTGTATATTAAATTATATCGATCGTTGGTTTATTTGTTTCGTCCATCAGAGGAAGAAAAACAAAACTTCTTGTAAACAACATTAGCCAAATATGACTTGCTGGTGGTGCGTGTCCCTGCAGATACAAATCTCTTGCTCGAATTTAGTGGTAAAGACACACACATGTCTCTGGAAGAACGCCAAGGCTCTCTACGCCACTGACAAGATCACCATGTCATTTATACTCACATGTATACGTTTGTGAGTGGGTTTGCGCGCGCACGGGTGTGTGTAAACGTACATCCATACATGCAGAAAGACTAGTAATCCAACGAGAGTTGTTGGAAATAATAAAAGTCCTTATAAGATATGAATTCATACTAGCTAATTTACGTGCTGTTTCCAATATCTACAAATGCATTTTTTCACTGAACTCAATATTTAAAACTCAATATACTCGACGTTCAAGATATAAGAGGTACTAGAAAAAATCATAAAATCTAATTACTTCTTCAATATTTTGCAGTCCCCCTGTACCCCAAGCGATTCTGTCTGTCTATCTCTCTCTCTCAGTCAGTCCGTCAGTCTGTCTGTCTGTCTGTCAGTCTGCCTGTCTCTCTCTCTCTCGCTCTCTTTATATCTATCTCTCTCTCTCTCTCTCTCTATATATATATATATATATATATATATATATACAAAATCTGTCTGCAGAGTATTCAGCAATTATTTTTCTTGTAAAGTAGTTCAAGTAGGGCAATGACTGTTTTGTCCTTTGGAATATCACACACTCCTCCCAGCACCCCACCCAGGTTTCTATTAGGATCGCCATCAGCTGCCTTGTAAGGAATTCATTACTATTTTCTATGGCCTGAAATTTCTTTCGGAAAGACCAGCAGTATGTAAGGAACCAAATCTGAACAGTAAGAAGACTGACAGACCTTGTTTATGCAATGTTTAGCACGACACGAGACATGAAGAATGATCTGTTCAATCACAATGAATGCTAAGGTCATATTCTACATAAGCTCAATAGATGATGTATCACTGTCATCTTAGTTATCCTAAAAGAGAGTATATGCTTTCAAATGCGCTAACTCTGGATGACAGTGGGTCAAGTAATGAATGTTATAGTCTGTGTCTTTTATTCAAACATCTCCTGATGCATGAAAACAGAAGAGACATATGTTGATAGTTTCAGTAGCTTTGCACACACCAGGCATTGATCCACAAGAATGAGGAGCCTAATAAGGATCGTACTCTCTATCCAGTTGAAATAATCTTCAAGACCGGCTTTCTAACCGTTTCGCCATGATCAGGTGTAAGTGTGTTACGTGGTTTCAAAAATTATTGAGTAGTTTTGAGTTGATTGAGTTTGCGAAAAGTGTCCATTGGGGGGTTTGCCTTGCGGCGGCTGAGGCCTCGACGGGGATGCAAAGCACGTGGGTAGGGTCCTGCAAGACAAGAACAGAATATGTATGAGAATGGGACCGGGGATGTGAAAGCAGGTTGGGTCGTGATTAATATAAAAAAAAATATCTGTGTTTTTCATTCGATATCCACGTTTCTAATATGCGGATGCGTCAGATGTATGATTGGAATTTGCCGTGCTATTTTACCCTGGGGGGTAAGCCAAAGAAAGGGTGTGGCGGACGATGAGAAGTATGGATTGATCGAAGTGTAATTGTCCATCCGTTTATATAGATGGATGGATAGAAAAGGATTAAAATAAATCATATCTATTCGATAAGTACATAAGGCTTGAACGGGATAGATGCGAATAGAATGAGATAGATAGATAGATAGATAGATAGATAGATAGATAGATAGATAGATAGATAGATAGAATGATCAATCATATCACGTGAATGTCACTGTTCCTAGGATTTAATGAAGGTACTGACAGTTACCAGATAGCGCCAATCCTTCTAATACAGAGAGCTTCTATCGAAAATTACCATTTCAAACAATGTTCTTTATCTGCACTTTAACACTGCTGGGCTGAGAGCAGAGTCCCGATCGTTAGAGCCAGGAAACAGATCAGATAGATATGGATAGATTGAAAGGAAGAGAAAGAGAGAATGGGATAGATTCTTATCTTCATAACCGAGGATGACGGGAATTTCAGTCATTGCAGTTCCTCGGACAAATCAGTAAAATCTCCGTTTTATTGTGATTGATGGCAACTCTGTCTTCTCTATTGGTCAGGGCTTATATCTTGCAATGGATTATCTTGAAATGGACCAGGGCTTTTGTCTTGCGATGTATAATCGTTGCTCTTCATCACCTGCTGCAGTCAATGGGTTAACGAACCCAGTGGTTGGTGGGGGGTTGAGGGTCGGACTGATTGCTCTCCAAATTGAAACCTCGAAGTGGTAACATGTGTTTCTCTTCACATTATACTGGCGCCATTTTCTGAATCCCGAACAATCTGATTGGTTCCTTCTGCATGAATAGACTAAGTGAATAGAGGTGAATGGGTGAAGGGGTCTATGGTGATGATTAAACGGGGGTGGGGGCTAACTGAAAAGGTCGCAGAAAGTATTGCATTGTCCTAATGAACACAAACTCCTTTATATTCCTCATGCACCCCCGGACGTGTTTAAAATTAATAACGGTTTTGATCGTGAGCGTTAGCTTGGGGCCCGCTTCTGATCAGTTCTATGTCTGTATAGGCATGCGCTTGTGCGAGGGGGGGGGTCTAATGCATATGTATGTATGAATGTATGTATGTATGTATGGGTTGATATGAACTGAAAGAGATAGATATGTAGGTACAACAATAAGTCTGTAGCCTAATTATATGAATTTATGATAATAATAATAATAATAATAATAATAATAATAATAATAATAATAATAATAATAATAATAATAATAATAATGGGGACTGTACAGACCATAGTGCTGATGTGATAGGTGAGGACAATGTGAGAGGGGGTCTCGAAAACTGAGGAGACTTACTGTCGAAGCCTTCAGTGATGACCTCCTGGCAACTGGTGAGGAACTGTAAACCACAGTATAGCTGTGGACTATGAGAGTGTGGAGAGGGGGGCTGGAGACTTGGGGAGACTTGCTGTTACTCAAATTCCAGCGGTTAACACCAGGTAACTGGTGTGAGATTGCAAATAATAATAATAAATCCTGTCAAATGATAGACGTGGCCCTGACTTCGGATCGCAGAGTAAATACAAGATAGAGTGAAAAGTTAAGGAAACACCAGGACCTGGCAAGGGAACTGAAGGAGTTGTGGAACATGAAAGTCAGGGTAGTACCAGTAATAGCAGGTGCACTTGGAGCCATACCAAAGATACTGAAAACGAGATTGAAGGAACAGGAGATAGAGAGGATTGAGACTGAGCAGACCACAGCACTACTGGGGTTTCATGCACACTGAGGAGAGTACTGAAAATATGAGATCTACGACCCCTAGCTGTTATTGTTGTTTCTAGTTGAAGCCCGTTTATAACTATACATGAATAGATGAACTTATATATATATATATATATATATATATATATATATATATATATATATATATATATATATAGCTAAATCTATCAATCGATCTCTGTTGGAAAATTTATGAAAATATGGAAAAAATATCTAACATGTTTCGCCTTTTAGGCTCTCTCTGAAATAATGAAATACAGTTGAATTTCCGATTGGGCGAAACATGTTGAATATTTTTTTTTCAAAATTGTCATAAATATTCTAATCTTGTCAGATTCTATATCCAAATAGTACTCATATATATGTGAATATATGTGTGTTCGTTAGTGTGTATTTTTCTTCAGTTCAATACAATCGAGTACCTCTAGGTTTTTCTCTTGAGATCTGTGTTTACTGAACGATCTGTCCTTGTTTAAAAGCGAGGGACACCATTCCATGATTGGTTACAGTGGTTTTTTCGTACGTGCGTGCAAGCTTCAAGAGCGTCCCAAATGATTTTTACTTTCTTGAAAGTATGCTTATGATACTTATTTAGGTCTGTGTGCCTGGACGTGTCTGAACAGAGCTGATTTGCTCTTGGAGAGATTCACGTCTGTTCTATATTTACAACACGGCCGGCTACAAAGATAGCTAATTAGCTAGCCAGATAGATTGGTGGGTACAGACGGACGGATATAAATTTAGAAAAAAAGAAGAATATAACTGAATAGATAGATAGATAGATAGATAGACTAGCCCTCAGAGTCAATTATTGAACAACCTTAGCGTCGAAATTTGAAGTCATGTTAAAAAAATTCAATCAAAGAATAAATATGGTCAGAATGAATTCTACTTATGAGATCACTGGAGTTTTCCACTGGAATGGAAAACATCTAAATTGAATAAAAAGACATCAAGAATCATCTTGTTCCTGCTGAATGTACATGTTATCAATAAACTATACCCGTTGGAATGAGGGGTGTAGCAGAGAGCTGATACCAATTATCAAGTCTGTAGACAAAATGGTGGTATATATATATATATATATATATATGTATATATATATATATATATATATATATATATATATATATATATATATGTATATGTGTGTGTGTGTGTGTGTGAGTGAGTGTACAGCAAACTTTCTTTCTCGTTGTAACAGATTAGCAAAAGAGGTAAGAGGCAAAAGAGTAAGGATTGGCTATGTATATAAATCAATATAGTGCGTGCGTGTAATACCGGAAAATATACCACTAAGTATCAAATAATTGAATTGCAGAATTCCACATATACAGTGCGTGTCAAAATTACATTATATTTAATATAGAAAAACAGCACATTTATAATTAAGTCGATTTTAAAGTAATTTATTGTGTAGTGGTCAAAAATTCAGTAGCAATACCTCGGGACGTTGTCCGATGAACAAACAATGATGCTAGGTTCAGCATCTGTACTCTATGACAGCCGTTGAAGCCCTTAGCATCTGAGTGTCGGCCCTTATATACTACGAGAGATAATGTGAATTACCAGAAAGAAGGCATTACTCTGATATATCTTAGCCTTAAGGGTCGAGTTTAAAAATCGACCATTAATCAAACAAACTACACAAATAATCGGATACTTCCAAAATGAGGTTTATTTTTGGAACTGTTGATAATTGAAATCAGAGTGAAACAAGCTACTTAAACTTCTTCTTTTCAGTAATCATGTACTTTATTAATTAAATGTAGTCTCTCCATCGGACATGATCACTTCACCATGAAATAAAAAAAATTTTTCTATCATTTTTTTTTTCAAAACAGTCGACCGTAAACTGTCAACATCAACACTGGTTTCATTGCCCAAGTGAGGCTTTACTGATGGAGTTAGAGGGCTGGAAATTTAAGCATTTATTTCTCTTTATGTCCATTTCGGGTTTTTAAACACCCTCAGCAACAGTTTTATGGCGCAAGTTTATGCTGGATTGATCCCTTACTTTGTGTCTGTTGGTTTAGTTCTGGGGAAATTGAGATAAGTTTATTCATCGAATTCCAACAGAAGTAAAGTATTCATCAATAATCCCTTTTTACGTTTTTTTTTTTAATTAAGCACCCCCAACACTGCCAAAAGAAGTTGGTCACGTGATAGTTTCTATTGAGTGGCCGAATCAAACTTTTTTTCTTCTATCTAAGGAGGCCATTCTATACCTCTTTCTCTGAAATTTTGGGTAGTACCTTACCTGAGAGAGAATGGTGGAGAGTCAGAGAGATCGATATATATATATATATATAATGAGAGAAAGAGAGAGAGAGAGAGAGAGAGAGAGAGAGAGAGAGAGGAAGAGGGGTAGTGAGAAAATGGCGAAAGACAGAGAGGGAGAGACACTGACACATACTGAGTTGAGCTTGTTCGTTTGGATTAGATATCTGCTTAATTACCAACGAATGACGGAAATTGCAGCTCAAGCCCAGTGAAATGCTGAGATTTTGAATAATGCAATTTATTACCTTACAATCAAGTTTCCATATATTTCTAAGCCCGAGTTTGTCTCATTCCAAATCATTTTTATGCGTATAGATATACATTAATAATAATAATAATAATAATAATAATAATAATAATAATAATAATAATAATAATAATAATAATAATAATAGTATGATATATTTACAATAAAAGTGCTCAATATTTTCGAGAAAATATACAGGAAAATACAATTTTTATGACAACTCACGAAGAAGCGAACAACTAATTTTTTGTGAGTATTCCATCCATATATATATATATATATATGTGTGTGTGTGTGTATGTGTGTGTGTGTGTCTTTAGCAAAGAGTTTAGTGTCCTGTTCACAGTGGCAGTAACCAAGTAAAAAAAACATTCAAACTCAAATGGTAAAGTTTTGAAAAATATATAGTCTTTTACGTATATTTTAACACAATATATATATATATATATATATATATATATATATATATATATATATATATATATATATATATATATATCCCTCGCCTTTCCAAACTTCACTTCACATCTCTTTTTTCACTCTAGTGAAACAAAGTGAAAAGCAAAAATTGTGTTCAGTGTTTGTTTTGCTGCAAGTTGTTGTAGAAACAGCACAGCCCTTCTTGCCTATATCCTACATTCCAGTCAGCGTACCTCCCATCACAACCTCTGACGCTTCAGCCTAATACATCATCATCACCATTCTTAGGTTTGATAACTCTCAAAGAATGTTCCCATATAAATAAATAGTATTTGGTTAGGCTAACAATAGGTTCTCATCGGAACCTTTTACTTTGAGAAAGCAGAGAAAACCTATATATGTGTATACACACACACACACACATACACACACACACACACACACACACACACATATGTATATATATATATATATATATATATATATATATATATATATAGTTCTGAGGCTTGTGGCCTGTTTTTGTAGCATTACATTTATCTACCTATTCCAGTCTGTTTACGAATAGCTAGCAATCTAAAATCAAAAATCGGATTTTCCAATTTCGACCCCCTTCTTTCATCATCATAAAAGAAATTTAAAAGACGATAAAAAGCCCTTTCTGTCTTCTCTTTCTTCGCTCTTTATCCGCAAAAACCGCCCTGTTTTCCCCATGAGCTCAACCCTCTAATACCGAGCGACCGCTTGTCTGCCCTTTGACGGAACGAACGCACCAAAATGGCGATCTGTAGAAATATCCCCGCACCACCCCTAAGAACCACCCTCCAGCCCGGCCCGGCGGCCGGCTAGTCAGCCATCAAATCAGTAACGGCAATTCCTATCCCATCGACCGGCCTGAAGACAAGCAGTGTGTTTGACCACATCAGATAGCACTCCGGCAACATCTAAGTCAGTTACTATTCTCCCAGTTCAGGACTCACACTACTACGGTATTTATTCCATCTTACAGTTTACATATGAGGACTTGGCTCAAGCGGTAATGGAGAGGGCTAAGAATCGGGAGGGTACACCTTCTTTACAAGGTTCTAACAACCATTTTTTTTTAGCTCAGTCTGGGGAGATGTGCGTGGCCTGACGGTTAACATCAACTGGGCTTCTAAGACGACCTCCCTCTGGTTGACTGCCCCCAGATAATTGCCTTTGGTAATAATATAGCAAAGTTGAAGTAGTAGGCCATGTAAATGATCACACCAAAAGGGAAATTGTCTGGGAGGTAATTGTCAAGAATTAGTGATGAGGAAGGGACAGTTATCCAGAGAGGAGTTGTTCTATGCTGGCAATTGTTCCGGGGACAGATCCCCTGATAGAGGGGCTGGGACGTTTGTGTTCTATTTGCGCTACTGACCTTGGGAATGGTAGGAACCCACTTCTCATCCTCCACCCACTTATGGATAGATAGCAGGGTCAGTTGAAACCTTTCAGCCTTGTAAATCGTTCTTTTTTCGGCGTCGGGATAGCACCCTAGCCTCGTAGAAAACTCTCCAGTGATATAAATAATGCTGAGGTCTACATAGATCTTTCGAGGATGAGACAAAATCATAGGCTCGCGTCATTAAACATGAGGAGCACTTTTCCCTTGTAGCTGTACTGGGGGGCCGCTTTGTTCTTTTTGTTAACCATGGAAAACAAGCCGAAATGATTTTTTTTTTTTCATTTCAGAATACAGAGATAAACAGAACCAATTTTCTGGCTAACAAGTTATATGAAGAAAAATTAAGATAGTGAGTTGTATGGAAGTAGTACCAAAGACCTGAGCGTCTAAATGTTAGTCAATCTTTCTTTCACACCGTAATATTTCTGTCGTAAAATCTGTTAGAGTATTATTTACGAAATCAACAATGGCATCAATCCCCTCGAACGTTTCTTTAGTGGAGCTTACGAATCATTTACATATATATTACTTGGTTGACGATCAAACATAAGATATATAGGCTCAGGTTGTTTGCGAACATGTGCTAATATAAATTTACATATATATATATATATATATATATATATATATATATATATATATATATATATATATATAAATATATATATATATATATATATATATATATATAAATATATATATATATATATATATATATATATATATATATATAAATATATATATATATATATATATATATATATATATATATATATATGTATATATATTCAAACCTTATATATTCATGTACATACACTAGACACTCACACACACACATATACACACTTACATACGAAGTGGTACCTATGAATTGCTGAAAATACCATGCAAATTTACTTACCCAAGCACATAGACCTAGTACATGAAAGGATAGAGAAGAAACTAGCTGTCAGTGCAATGCTCAGAAAAAGGTTATGCCAAAAGTCACTATTACATCCGATTCACGTAAACTCTATGAATTCCGGAACTTTTGGGTTGCAACTTGTACATAAAATGTATAATGCAACACATAAAGAGACCTTCAAATAAGACAAGACCTCAATTTCAGACTCTATGAAATGGTTTGGGCTCACTGTTCAGTCATAGTATTTGTATCTATAAGATGACCCCCATCTTTGGAGTGTTTTTTAGATGTTTTACATGTTGTCTCGACTGATGATATATATATATATATATATATATATATATATATATATATATATTGAAAAACATCACAAATATCTTTTTATTTAATTACATGTATATTATAGATGGATAGATGTATATCTACAGTCTTCATCTTACTGATCAGTTTTACGCCACTGCGATCAACGGACAACTTTTCTACCTGTTTTCATTTTTCTTTTTTATACAACTACAGATTTTCATTTTTTTGTTATATAAATATATACACATACGTGTGTTTGAGTGTGTGTTGGTGAGTTGATGTCTATACATATATATGTGTGTGTGTATGTGTGTGTAAATAGAGATAGAAAGAGTGAGAGGGTGAGCTCAAAAGCGGAGAAGAAGAGGGAGATCACATCAGACAACGAATCAAATCTATCCGGTTGGCCTAATGGTTAAACAGCAGACAACGGATTATGTTCTTATCTTTCATCTTAATACATTGGAGGCTTCGCCATTGTTTGTACGTCAGAGTGGGTTTCCATGCATGGACTGTTTATTAAAAATATCAACCCTCGCCTGACATTGAAATGTAGACATAAAATACGTACATATCCGGATTTTTTCTTCATTGAGTGGGTGATTGACTTGCAAATGATTGATTGATTGACTGACCGCGTTAGAACGATCGATGAGGAATTTTCTTGTGATTGCATCCGTCTTTTTCCGTCTCATCTCATTTTGACACTTGACAGGCCACACCGCCACAACCCGGACCTTCCCATCTACCAGATTTCGAGCCACTTCTCCTTTTCTGAAATATTCCACTCTTGGACAATTGATTTTACATTATCAACCCCGCCTCACCACTTCTTCTTCTCTCCATCCCCCATTTTAACTCTCTCTCTCTCTCTCTCACACACACACTTCTTCTCTAACTCTCTTTCCACACTATCTCTCCCTCTTTCCCACACTCTCAGCTTCTCTCTGTGCATTTCTCTGATCACTTTATTTTTCCTTCTTTTCCCCAACCCCCTTCTCTCTCTCTCTCTCTCTCTCTCTCTACCTTTCTCTCTTTTTATGCCTTTCTCCAACTTACCTACTCACAATTGAAATCTATATTCTCAGCCCCCTTTCGCCTCTTTGTAATGTCTTTTCTCTCTTCCTCTATTTCACTCCTCTCATTCTTCTTCTCTTTCTCTCTCTAACTTTTGCCCCCTTTCTATTTCTCTCTCTCTCTCTCTCTCTCTCTCTGATTCTCTCTTCATCTTTCTATACATCTCTACACATAATTGAAATGCACATCCTCAAACCCCTTCACCTCTTTGTATCGTTTTCTCTATTTCTTTCTCTTTCCTCTCACCTCTTCTCTGTCTGTCTGTCTGTCTCTATCTCTCTCTCTCTCTCTCTCTCTCTCTCTCTCTGTCTGTCTGTCTCTCTCTCTCTCTCTAACTCCTTCGCCTTTCTCTGTGTCTTTTTCCCCCATTCCTATTTACGATCGAAATTTACATTCACAACTCCCCCTCATCTCACTGTGTTCTTTCTCTTTTTACCCCCCCTTTCTCTCTCACCCTCTTCCCCCTCTTTTCTCCCTCTCCCTCATTGCTACTTATAATCTAAATGCCCCCATTTCACTCTTTTCTCCCTTCATCCGAAGTTATCGATCTCAGCCTATAATGCGTTCGAGCCGAACGTATCATTAGACGTTAATTTTAAATTCAAATCTCATGGAGGTATTTTAATTGGTCCACGTATTTGACCTTTGCTCTGAATCACGTTCATTGTTGCGGGTTACAAAAACAACCTCTAAATTAATTCATCATTCAAAACGTATTAATTACAAATTAATTCCAGTGAAAAATATCCATGAATATATTTGAATTTCCATGATATTTTTTCTGCAGACTAAAACAACTGAACAGGTACAAGTGGAAAAGTCCATTGTTTCAAATAGTGGATAGGAGATATTTCTATCAGCATCAATTGTCACCATTGAAAGGATGAGTCTTTCTGCGAACCCACCGATTCATAGGAGTGCGAATGTCACAACCGTTAAGGATAGAATTGAGCTGTCAAATTCAAATTCACACTAATGTCTTTGGGAAAGGTATACCCCCGCCAAATATGTGTAAAATAACTGAACACAGATTATTTGAAATTTTATGATCCTAATACAGGGGTCATTTTTATGATGCTATGGTTATTGCCAGGAAATTTTGGTCGATCCTTTCTACGGCCTTCCTCGGTGTGCAATCCATAAATAAAGGAAAACGTCTCTTTCTTTTCCTTTCTTTGAAAATTGTTGCAAACAGAGAAGCAATGGGGGTTTATATGCCGACCCGATTCAGTTCTACGACGGAAACTCTCCTTAAGTCTCCAGCCTCACTCTCTGCATTCCCACAACCCATGGAAATGATGGAATTTGCACTTTTACGCCAAGTGTCTAGGTTTCATCGCTCAAGGCTGTGACAGGAGGTCTTTTCGAGTCTCCAGTTCACCTCTAAGTATTCCTACAAACTAAAGAAGAGATGTGGTTGGCACCTCGTCACCAGTTGGTGGGTGGTCAAAGCAGAGTGACAATGTCTCCTCAAGTCTCTTGCCCTGTTCTAAGCATCCCAACAATCCTCAGAAGTGATGCAGTTGGCAATTTCTCACAAGGTGCCTGGTGGTTATAGCTTGAAGCTGAATGACTGTAAGTCCCCTCAAGTCTCCAGCCCACCTCAAAGCATCTTAACAGATCCGAGCAGTGATGTAGTTTATACAACCTCAACGTTCACACGCTCTTCTATCAGTGTTATCCCATGGCTGACAACTTGAAGCCGTTGGTCTCAAATTTCCAGTGTCCTCCTCAATATTCTAGAGGACCCCAGTAGTACACAACCATTTCTTTTATCTTCGACTCCTCGACTTTTGAATCCATTGCCTTTGGCACGGTTCCCAGTGCGCCTACTATTATTGGCATCACCTTCACCTTCATGTTCCATGCCTTGCTCAGTTCCCCGTCCTGGTACTTTTCTGGCCTTTCTCTATTTTTCATGATCAGGGACATTCATGGCTATGATTTGACTGATCATCATTTAGTGGTCCACAACCATCGAATTCGAACTATTATTATTATTATTATCATTATTATTATCATCATCATTATTATTATTATTATTATTATTATTATTATTGTTGTTGTAGTCGTTGTTGTTGTTGCTGCTGTTGTCTGTCATCATTTTATTTTTAGACACACTCACACACACACACACACACACACACATACATATATATATATATATATATATATATATATATATATATATATATATATATATATATATATATATATAAACATATATAATCGAATGAGGATTTTCTGCAAGAATACTTTCATGATTCTACCCTGTTTTGGCTTCCTCAGGTTCGCCATAAGAACATCCCTCAAACCAGGCAAAAAGCATACACATGTTTGTGTTGTGGATCCTTACTCTGTTATATTTTAAGCTCTACTCAAAACTAACTAAATATTTGAAGTTGAATGTATCGAGCGCTCCATAAAATAAACCCATCATTCATCAGATTTTGTATTATATCATATTATACTGCATCCCTGATCTGTACTATATATATATATATATATATATATATATATATATATATATGTATATATATATGCATGCTTTTACCTATTGATGAAATTCTTAATTGTTTTCTCTTTCTTTTTTAGGTAAGTACCATTTCTGATTCCGCCAAGGGTTTTGGTAAGATAAATATTTTGTTTTCCCACTGAGTGATGTTGATTTGAGCTTCCTTTGTAAAATAAAAATGAGCTGCGAAAAGAGAGCGAATAATTAGTTATCTTTCGTAGTTTTGTTTTAACCATACACACAAAAGGTATTCAATCGTTTTTTGATCAAATTCACATTTCATGATTTCACGCACGTCTTGAATCTTCACTTAAATGCCCATGCATGTAAAGATTTCATTTTCTCTCTCTCCCTCTCTGACTCTGTCTCTCTGTCTCCCTCTCTCTTGCTCACTATCTCTCGCTCCCTCTCTCTCTCTCTCTCTCTCTCTCTCTCTCTCTCTCTATCTATCTATCTATCTATCTATCTATCAATATAGTTTCATACACATGCGCAAAAAAAACTACAGCTGTGCCGCCAATAAAGCCTTGTTTGGTCTGAGTGTTGGGAATGGTTTCGGAACTGAAGCATCGTTACCACTATTCAGGATACAAGTGCAGAAAATAATGATAACACCAGCCTTTATGGTTTTACTCCGTAGTCGATCAGAACAGTGAAATCTATCACCAAACGATAATATTCATCTCATTTATGATATATACACATGATCGTCTGGTCTGGATCGCGGGATCTGTTTGCATTTTTTTCATTAAATCACTTTTTTGGTATCTGTCAATCCTGTGTTGCCAATTGCGACCTCTCGTTTCTAATTTTTGTTAAATTCGGAAGTTCAGTTTTACGTATTTTAATTTTTTGTGTTTGTGTGTGTGTGTGTGTGTGTGTGTGTGTGTGTGTGTGTGTGTGTGTGTGTGTGTGTGTGTGTGGTGTGTTTGTGAGAGTTTTAAAAAATAGAAAATGATATTAAGATCTGAAAAATTGAACAAAAGCCTCCGAATTGGTACAACTGGAATAAATCCGTTTGTGTAAATGAAACCAGTAACAGTTTGAGCGGTTTGTTGTTTTTTTTGCTAAGCGGAAATCGAACCGGAAACAACATTGTTTGTAATTAAAAATACTTACGTTACATCGGTGGAGGGTAATTGACATCGCATGTGTACCTTATGTTGCAACAATGATCCTTTAAGGGTTTTTTCTATCACCATCTAAATCTGTAAAAAAAACAAGACAAATCCCTTTCCTTATGTTTTATGCACCCGTAAAAAGCAGTAGATTGGTTTGGTGCGAACATCCTGCTAACAACATCAATGAATAAAAGCGTTTAATTGTCTCAATGAATCTTACGTACATACATACATATACTCTTTGTAAATCTATTTGAAGGTACTTAATCCAGTATTTAATTTCATAAAAGAGGTTTTAGAATATATTTAGACCAATGTATTAGGAAACGTCAGACAGAACTGTCACTATGACTGTCAGCATAATTAGTTGCTTTGTTTTTCGGCTTTTAAGCTGGTCTGGCTGGCTGTGTATGTGTATAGGCTGCGCCAATGGAGCTAGAGGGCTGAAAGTTTTAATATTTACTATGAACATTATTATTTATAATGTATTCATTATGCCTAAAAGAAAACCTTTTTATACCCCGCTATCTATTTGTGAATTAGATTTATTTAAATAAGTCCTTTAATTAGTGCCCCTCAGCATTCATGCTTGTTTTGGGAAAAATTCAGAATGTTTAGTGATCACTGTCCAACAAATGGCAAGTGAAGTAACTTATTTATTGATCGACCCTTCTTACCATTTTTCCTGATCGTACAGCATGCTACCAAACACACGTTCATTAATTGGAACTTTATTTTATTATCACAAAGATATTACATAAATATATTAAATTAATTCCTAACATGTCCATTATAGATAGATAGATAGATAGATAGACAGCTAGATGGATAGATAGATATTTGATAGATATTTCTCTGCAATGGTAATTCATTTAGAGCGCTATTCATCGGTTCTCTTTTCATATCTATTTACACACCCACCCGTTTATTTCCTACATTGAAATGTTTCACTCAAAATAAATGTTTGTTTGCAAGAGGGAAGCAGAGGGGAAGTAAATGGAGGCGGACGAGGCACGAGGGACGCTAGGGAAATCGGATAACCTTTTCTATTTAACTTTCACTTTCACAATGCAGTCCGTTAATTTTCTTTCTTGTTCTCTCGAGCAATACGGAGAGCGGAAATTCCCCAAGTTCCGTTCAATAATTCCCTCTACATTGACTTATACAATTTCGAATACAGCTTGAGCGTAATGTCTTCCTCTGACTTCGAGCATATATTACACAAAATCTATGATAGGTATAAACATGTGGTTTATTTCGAAATATACCTCAACGCCAGATCATTTCGTTAATCTTGAACTGAACGATCTTCAACCAACGTTTACCTGGTCATGCTGGACCTCAAGTAGATGGGTTTTAGTCGCGGGTAGTTTTCCAACAAGGTGATGCACTGCCACTTAAGGGTTTAGTAGTATTGTCAGTTCTTAAATGCAACCTTTCCAAACCGATTGATCGGGAGGTGTGGTCCATCACCATGGACACCACATTCACAAGACATTATCCTTATTGATTTTTATGGGTGTATACCAGGGACGTAGTGTTTAGTTCATCTGTTCCTTTGAAGGCAAGGATAGATTTTATGAAATATATGTTCGAAATTTGAGAAGACTTTATGCTCACTTAGGCCCCTGTCAATGTCGATAATAGACTTCTGTGTCTACAGTCTTGGCAGGTATGGTATTTATGGGAGACTGGTTTTCCCAATTTCGAACTTACCTACTCTCTCTGTCAAGCATCATTTAATGCCGATGATGTGGAATTTTTTGAGATATTTGGCAATGAGATATCTGGAGTCATGTCTTTCCCAAGGGTATTAGTGGGAAGTGAACATAAATATCCTCAAACGAAAATGTTTGGTTTGCCGATCACAATCGCACGTTACATTACCCAGCAACATTCTCTCTCTCTCTCTCACTCACTCACTCATTCTCTCGCTATCTTACTCTCTCACACACACACGCATACTCTCCTTTTATCTATCTATATATCTATCCATCTATAAATATATATATATATATATATATATATATATATATATATATATATATATATATAAAGAGAGAGAGAGAGAGAGAGAAAGATAGATAGATTGGTTGAGGAAAAGAGAAATATACAAAGAGATAAAGTGAAACCTATATAGATAAAGAAGCATCTATTTGAGCAAGATGGTGTACGTATCCGTGTGTCAGTTCGCTAGTGCTGTGTGCTTGATCCTCCCTGAGAGTCCAATTAATGTTATCATGAGTACGTCCAAGTTCGGCTCACAATAAATAGATAGATAGATAGATAGATAGAAATGTATTTTCATGACATGGTTAGCAATCTATTTTGCTGCCTTGCGCTGCCTGAGTAAATTGAGCTTAGTCAAAAGCTGCAAAAAATATCAATTTATGATAGTTAATGTCATATTTAATTATCCGATTACACAGATATCCCCTGATTTTAGAAAGTTAATCAACTCCAATTTTTCTGCAATAACGGAAAAGAGCAAAAGGCGAACACAGTGTTCTGCGTTTCTGTTGCAACGAGCTGTTATAGAGGCAAAGCACACCCTTTCCCTCCCCTGTCTCTCTCTCTCTCTCTCTCTCTCTCTCTCTCTCTCTCTCTCTCTCTCTCTCTCTCTCCACCTCCAAACACCCAATCCTCTTATGAATCAGACGAACAAACCATGATCATAATTTTGGGTTCTGTTGACGCTCAATTTTTTTTCCCATATATATTCAATGGTATTTACTTCTTCACTTTCTGCCATTTCCGCTTACGAAAGATTTCTATGGGAAGGCTATACTTTCGCGTCGTGGCGGGAAACCTTTATTTATTCTTATCTCCTCTGAGATAATTCGTCTTTTATGGTCTCGTTTATTTTCCTAGATATATTTTTACGATTTACAAATTTTTTTATGTCATACGCACTTTAGATAATATTCTCTCATTATAACTTATATTGCCAAAATGTGTGGGTGTCTGTTGAGACACATGAATAAATAAGCACCTACATATATATATATGCACCTACATAACATACACACTATCATTGATAGATAGATAGATAGATAGATAGATAGATAGATAGATAGATAGATAGATAGATTCGTTAGGGGCTCTCGGCCATTAGCTTATATCACTTCCCTTTGCTCAATGTACTTTTTCTCTCACTGCACTCTCCTTTTGTCCTTCTTGTCCGACCCCCCTTCCGACTCTCCTATCTCCCAGTCATTTGTTTATTTATTTTTTGTGTACATCTCTGATTTCAAGGCAAAATTCCAACTCGAATCCGTCATTTCATTGACATTTTACGCGTTACTTCACTTTCTTTTATTGACTCCATCAAAAAAAGTACACAGCCGAAACAAACTGAGGCTTACGGAAACACTGATACACCCACCCAGCTATACACGTGCATGTGTCTGTGTGTATGTGTGCGCACGTGTGTATTTGCATGTTTTAAAATGTGTGCTTGAGTTTAAATGTACGTATCAAATTGTGTCTAAGCCAGTGCGTTCGTGTGTGTGTGTACGTGGCAACAGTCACGAGGTCTCCTTCATTTGCAACTATTCAAAACGAAACTGAAAGTGAAAGTACAATATTGACTCAGCATACGAAGTGAACGTATTTACGTACACCTATGTGTACTTAGCTAACGTCAACACGACAAATGCACACAGACCTGCACAGATTGAACAAACACAATTAAACTGCCAAACACACGAACAGTCGCATCATCATTTTAAAATGATTTTACGCCTTTAATGTGTGTCCATTCTTCATGTCGGCTTCATATCTAGCTTGAATTTCACTAACTGGCTTCGCTCGATTTTTTCTCGTGTATCGACAATTCCGTAATGGCAATTTCGTTGTTGGTGACTAAAAATAGATTGCTACTCTAACAATACATGTTAGCTTCATTGGGCGGATTGAGAAACGACCAAAGAATAGGAATAGGAAAAACGTGTGTGATAAGACAAAAGAGTTCGTATTTTTAAGCAGGACCCTGTCCATCCGAGTTCAATCCTGGGTATCATCGTAAACTAAAAATATGCAGTCAGGTCCTGGGGCATCGAACATTGATCAGAAAAATAATTCTATCCAGGAAAAAAAAAGAAATCGTTCAGTATCATCCATTTCTCTTTCTTTCATCTATTTTTTCTTTCTATTACTACAATCTCGATTACTTCTAGCTTTTAAAATGATAAGGAGTTGCAGTCTGTATAACGAAGCTCCGGTACTCACGTTAGACCGTCTGTTTTTCGAAGCAATATCTCCAGAGGTTTCCAATGAATTTTCATTAAAGCTTCTGAAAGGGTAGGCCACGGGGTAAGTAGAAACGGGTTGGATTTGTGACGGATCCATGAATAATTTCTTGATTTAGAGATATTCTTCGATTATTTTCTTTGTACATTTATGCTTTCACTCATGACTATTCACGCGATATTTTCAACAGTTTTCAATGAATTTCAGTAAAACCTTATAGAAGGTTTAAGCAAAAAAGTGATTTAATTTTAGGGCGGATCCAGAAACTGTTTCTCGATTGATATAGTGTACAGCGTTGGCAGAGAAATGCACTCTCTGACAGCTTTCTAATTTTAAGTATTTATTTGCTCAAGAATTCCCTCTATTCTTTTCGTCCATAAATCTTCCTTTTTGTAATTTTTTTCTGCCAACAGGGTCAACGGACTACCAATCACCGTCTCTTTGATTCTTCCTCCCTCATCGGGGGGGGGGGCAGGGGCTGCGCTAAAAGTCGATCCTAGTCTTTGACCCCCACAAATAATTTTTTTTCTCTCCTGAGTAACATAATTATTGCGTTCCAGATAGATTGAAATATAAGTAAGTGAATTTGTTTGCTATATTTAATTATTTTTCCACTATTGGATAAAGGATCAATATTTCATCAAGTACCGAGATGGAGCCATGCCAACATGGATGCCAGCACCCTTTTTGTCCAATTTCAACCAGTATGAATAGATATCTACTGAGTACTCAACTTTGGGAACATGCACTTCCCTCTGAACTTCATCTGAACTCCAAAAGCGTGCAAAGTGTTAGATGCTAAGACAAAAAACGTCGGATTTAGCGGTCATTCATAATTTGATACCGACAAGATGGATTTAAGCTGGCGTGTATTCTACGTGAATCTAATTATTTTCTTATGGTAGAATCTAGTTATATAGCTGTTGTATTAGCTTTAGCCACTTCAAGTATCTTATTCATGATCTGGGGCTATCGATATTGATGTAATTAGTTATGAATTATACATGTATATTTCGGTATTGTAAAAAGTATCAATATAAGCAGATAAGTACACACTGAAAACGTTTCCAAAAGATTTATTCTACAATTCGATTGTTCATACACGCACTGTTTAAAATTTAACATATATAGTATTGCTTTCAAAAGCACATAATTATTATATTCAGATCCGAACCTTGGATTTGAACTCCAAAGATCCAGATTCGAACGGTGGAAATGAATATTATCCTCGAGTATTTCAAAGAAATGTGTCTCCAATTGACCAAATCGTTGTTGTTTGCTTTCAAGTATCAAACAGAAAAAGATAAGCGAATTGATTTCTTTGTATCTAATTGCTTTAATGTTCTGTTTTAATGATGTTGTTATTGCCTACATTTAGGGGCTTCCTCAAGCGTAATCTCTACAACCTGAGGTCGAAGGTGTGGAGGCAGTGTGTACGACGCATTGATGAATCCTAAAACTTCAAAATATGAATTGGGGTGTAGATGGATACATCAGACGAAAGCTCTTGTTTTTTTCTAAATAAACTAAAGCTATGGCAGACTGTTGAATAGAGGTCATGAAAAAAATTGGCCGGCACAAACAATTATAACATACGAAATAATAAAACAAACAATTTTCCTAATTTATTTATCTCATTATTTTCTCCTCATCCCACAGGCTTACAATAGAATCTCCTACCCCCTTACTTTAAAACAAAGATAGATGATGGGTTTATTATAGTGTGCTCTGGAGATGGTACTGGTGCCGATGATAAGGTTTGTGGGCGACGCCCCGTTATCAGTCATCTCTTACATCCAAGAGTTACCCATTTGGCTCGATACCAAATTGGATTCGATTAACTAGGCAATTGTTTGGTCTTGTGCGCTAGTATAAATAGATATTTACTAATCTTGCCTTAATCTAGAACTAGGTCGTGTGTTGCACCAATTTCCGAATTGAGATACACCCTGTTTTCAACCCAGGCTCGAACATCGATCCTTGGCACTGATTTGAGATATGTAACCATCCTTGCCACGAGCCAATCCTGTTCGTGTTAGGATACAGAGAATATATTACGGTTAAATAAACACATATATGCGTGCTCATATATATATATATATATATATATATATATATATATATATATACGTGTGTCTGTCTGTCTGTCTGTCTGTCTGTGAATGATAATTGAGAGGACAATCAATTCCAAAATAATTCTCGGCACCGATTTTACTCGTTAGCAAATCTAGCGGCATTAGATCGTGTGAAAAAAAAGAAAAAGATGTGTAGGAATCGAAGCTGCTGGTTGCAGACTCTAACTTTGGCAACAAATTAGCACTGGATTACGAACTGGACATAAATAAGTAAGAACGATGATCCACTGAGACTCGTGCGAATGACTTGGATTTTGCCCTGTAAACCAGTGTTATGTGCTCGAACAAGGGGCCGGCCAAAAAAATAGAAAGAGTAGAATTCAATTTTTTGGAAATTCAAACAGATCATCCTACCCAAACCTGGGGACTAGATTCAATTATCGTGAACAAGGAAAAGAAAAGAAACTTGTCAAAGTGATTTTTCTTTTCCAGCTTTCACATTCACACCCCATACTATTTATAGAGTAAAATTAAACGGAAAGAAAAAGACAAGTTTCTAGTACTCACCTTCGAATTTGAAAAAATCAAGGAACATGAATTTGACAGTAGTGCCAATCGTTGTTCGAGCACTGGGATCAACCAGAACATCAAACTAGAATCAGCTAAAATTTTGTTGGGAGTCTTTGAGTATCATATTACGACCATTTGATCACTAGAGAAAGCCATCTGTTAAAACTGATGTTAAGACCCAACGAGTAAAAATAATATCTTTGGCTACGCTAAAGTCACACTCCCTGACTTTATTGACATCTAAAAGGTAAAGAAAACATAATTAAAATCTCCATTCAACATCATTCCAAACCTTCGTGCCCCATTTCTTCTTTATTAGTTCTTGTAAATGGGATTCGCAAACTTTAGCAAAATCAAACAACTTGAATTGGGTTTTAGAAGTGGGAATGAATTTGTCATTAGTTTTTGTGTATGTGTGTGTGTGCGTCGATGTACATCTGTTATCCGTGCAAAACCTCACTGGTTTTTGGTCTGGTTATTGTCCTCTGTCATTTTCAATAAGAAAATAAAGTCAAAACTCTGTAGAAAGGGTTTGACAACAATAATTTCAATAAAAACAGCAACAACAGCAACAACAACAAAAACAACAACAATAATAATAATGATAACAATAATGATAATAATAATGATATTAACAACAACAACAACAACAACAACGATAATTTGACCAAGCAATCGCAGTAGTGATATTTTCTTTTTTCTCCATTCTTCAAACTGCTTTGTTTGCATCGTTAATACAATATGGCCGATTTAAAACGAATTCTCGGGCAATTTATCAATAATGTTGAAAGTTTGCTAAATTGAACACTACCCTCCCGCTTCTGTTTTCAACTTTTACACATTTAATTCTGTACATGATTTCCCGGCCTTACCCCAGACTCATTCAACTTCTCTTCTCTGCTCAATTACCTCCCTTCCTAGTCTCCTCTTTCTTTCTCTCAATCTTTCTCTTTTCCTTTCATTTCTTAATTGCTAATCATTCTTTCATTTCGACTCTATCACCTGCCTTCTGTCTTTCCATCCTTCCTTCCTTCTGACTCTCTCTCTCTCTCTCTCCCTCCCTCTCTCTCTCTCTCTCTCTCTCTCTCTCTCTCTCTCTCTCTCTCTCATGGCTACTCTCTTCTGTTTTTGATTTGATTTATTTTTTTCTTTTCACATTTTTGATATATTTTCTTGGTTTTTTTTCAATGCATCTTTGTCTTTTTTCTTCTCTCATGCCGAGAAAATCGGATTTAATGTTGTAATTTTTTTCTTTCTTCTCCTGCCTTTGTATTTTTCAGTGGCTTACTTCATTCTTTTATTCTTCTTTCGCTTTCTCTCTCCCTCCTTTAATTGTTTCCACCCTCTCCTCCTCCTCCTCCTCCTTCTCCTTCTTCTTCTTCTTGCTTTCTTGATGTTTTTTTTTTTCAAATCACTTTTTAAAAATATCTTTGTTCACACACCACTTTTAATGTCCATACCTTTCATCTTTCTTCACTTTCGTTGAGAGTAAAACTTCTTTCTCCTTCAGTGTTTCCTTTTGTGGTCATGGCCCTCTTAAGGGCTCTTCTCAGGTTCAACGGCCCCCAGTCAAACGGGGATATAATAAGAACAGATAAGATTTACTATATTATCATTTCAGTCTATGCCTGAACCACTTCAAGAGGAGCCATGTGCCCCCCCCCCCTGTTTATGTATATACGTGTCATTATAGATATGGACTGAACCTATTTAAGTATGAAGCAAAGTCAGATGAAAGGATATAAGCATAAGAGTGTTGCTCATGAAACAATCAATTGAAACCCTCATTTTTCCCTGGCCTTGAGCACTGGATTTTGACATTGGTGGTAAAATACATCAATTTCACTAAAACAATGGGCGTTAGTTCCATTGTAAATTCAGTGTAGCCCCACGTATGAACAGAACGAACAACCAGCCCAGCAGGCTACAGATTCTTCTCTTTTTACTCGTCCACGAACCTGTATGTCCGTCTGTGTGTCCTGGTGCTTTTCGTCTCATATACGGGACTAAAACCTTGAAGTTTTGCATAAAGACTCCACTAGGCACCATCTGAAATGATTTTCTCTGTTGTTTTTTTGAGCGTGGTCTCTACCTTGATTTTTGGATCAAGAATGTGCTTGTATCTTTTAGGTGATTTTAGGTAAGAGATCTAACTTTTAAAGATAATTTCAGATAAAAAGTTTGTTTTTTTTATAATTTTAGATCTTTCTTCAGATAATTAGTTTTGGTATAGGTACAGAGATACAGTGATTCATATATGCGAGATGCAGATACGTATCTGTCCGTACACACACGATTGCTTAATATCAAGTTTATTGTTTAGATCTTCATGTGAATAGTTTTCTCATTCACACCCTTTCTCTCTTTTTTTTCTCTTTGTTTCTTATTAAGCTCCTTCGTATCCCCGTTCTTGCCTCTCTAATAGATAGATAGATAGATACATAGATAGATACATACATACATACATACATACATATGAACAGACTTGGATCGATAGATCGATAGATAGATAGATAGATACATAGATTCATAGATATGAACAGATTGGATAGATAGATAGATAGATAGATAGATAGATATGGACAAATTAAACAAGACAGTAAGATAGATAGCTACAGATCTGATCAGGCTGAAAAAGATATATATAGTGATTACTTTAACTTTTTTTCACTCTTAAAACTTGATAATCCACACCCACCAACCCATATGTTCTACTTTCTCTTTCTATTCAAAGCATTCTTTTTTCCCCAGAGCCCAATCCCCCCCAAACATGACCATCTTTTTTACATATTGATTGCTGTCAATCAATTTAAAATATTGATCCTATTAAAGGGTCTGAGCCAAAAGGGTTCTCCCACCCACACCCCATCACATACCCTGCATCAAAGCGCTCCCAGTACACTCTACTACAAACATACCCACCAGATAACGCCGTTAGAAATTGATTTTATTTTGATTTTAATGCTAAGAGATATTTTTCTATTATTATTATCATTATTGATATTATTATTATTGTTATTGTTGTTGTTGTTGTTTTTGCTGTTGTTATTGAAATTGTTGGTCTGTAAATTTTACAATAAGCATTGATTCTTTTATAAATACAGAAACGAACACACCAGGCATAAACACGCACAATAGACACACACACACGCACATGCGCGCACACGCACATGCGCGCACACGCACACACATATACATACATACATACATATATATATATATATATATATATATGTATATAATGAAACAATCTGCTAGAATATAATAATATACATATAATATATAATGAAATATATACCTATATATACACGTATATATAGGTATGTGTTAGTAAATATATTTGTATGTATTGTTTTTGTCTATTCATACATTTCCAATTTCCAAGTTGCTTCAAAATTATCACAGTCTATTCAAATCTATCTAGTGAGGTCCGTCTGTCTACATCCATCCATCTATCTATCTACCAGTCTATTATATATATATATATATATATATATATATATATATATATATATATATATATATATATATTGAAACAATCTGCCAGAATATAATGATATATATATATAATATAGAATAAAATATATATCTATAAACACTCGTATATATAGGTATGCATCTAAACTTATATGAAAGATATGATATATTTCTGTAGATGTGTGGCGTGTTCTACGGTAACAGATCGAACAACATTGCGTTCTCTGTGAAGTAGTTCTTGCAAAGTTGATCTGTTAGTGCATCGGAAGCCTGGAGGTATTGCGGAGCCTCTGGACAAGGAGTGCTGTGCTAGACATGCATTGTCTTTGTGAAAAAACCTCCAGTCAATAACTCCTGGCTATACGCCAAATCGTGTTGGATTCACCAGTCCTGGTACGAGCACCGAAGTTAAAGAACTTCGTGTCTTGTCAGTATCTAGGTGGGTTAGTTACTTCCTGTGGCTTCTTGTGTTTTTAAAACACTGCCAGCAAATTCTTGTGTGAAAACTAGAATAAGTGTTGGTGCGAAAATCATAACTTGGGTGAGGAAATATCCAGATACATTCCGGACGATTGACCTGTGTCGGTCGAAACGTTGTATTAACAACACAACCAGCAAAAAGGAGTTTAATCGCCCGAAAAAATTCTCTGAATGTTGGAAAGGAAGGGTCAGCTACTTTTCTTGCGGGAGTATTTGTGTTGTGTGTGTGTGACAACTCCATGTTTGTTGTCCGGCGTAGGCTCATACACCTCTCTTTCCCTCTCTGTCAGCTTATCGAATATTCACCGTTTGGGCTTCCTGCTTTCCAAATATATGCGGCCCCTTTATCTGTAGGCCGTAAATTTTAATTAGCTTTTGTGCTGGCGAGATGCCTCGGCGGTAACATACCACGATAAAAACAGCCCAAAACTTTATCTTGAAGCATTCCAGGCACACACAGAGAAAGAGGTACTTCCAACGCTTCACCTTGAAGAGTACTATTGCAGGTTATGGACTTTCTACCTTTGTATTCGTGTGTGAGGAATCCGTCTGTTTTTTCTCTTTTTCCTCTCTCTCTTCTTCTCTCTCTCTCTTTCTCTCTCTCTCTCTCTCTCTCTCTCTCTCTATCTATCTATGCATCCATCTATCTATCTGTGGCTATCTCTATATCTCTATAGATATAAACCACTTTCGCCACGTATATGTGTGCATAGAAATAAAGTTATATCATTATATATTCAAAATTGTTGCATACATATATATATATATATATAGAGAGAGAGAGAGAGAGAGAGAGAGAGGGGGAAAGACAGCGACTGAGACGAAGAGGCAGAGACAGAATGGCCAAGAGACAAGGGGGCATAGGTTATTGAAAATATAAAATGAACGATAATAGGATATTATAACACATACTATATATATATATATATATATATATATATATATATAAACTTATATACTTGAGTTTTTGTATATTTATCACCAATACATATATATATGTGTGTGTGTTTGTATGTGCATATATATGTGGGTGAGTCTGTGTGTGCGTGTGTGTCTGTCGGTCTGTCCGTCCAATACTCATGTACATACATGAGCATTTATCTTTTTATGTTCGGTAAAGATTTTCTTCTTGGAGATTATGGTCTTCCTGATATTTTATAGATTTTTCTTGTTCATTGTTGTGTTTATTATTCTCTTGTAGGCGATCTTTTGGCCTGATCAGCCGTCGGCTGGCTGTTTATTACAGCCAAACTTGATCAAGATAATTCAATTACTTTTTCTCAAAATAGATTTATCCTTTTGTTTTCTGTTGGTTTTTCTTATCTTGCATAATTCAATACGTTTTTCACATCTATCTATCTATCTATCTATCCTTCTATCTATCTATCTATCTATCAATCTATCTATCTATCTGTCGTCCAGTATATGTTTGTATCAATTGTTTTTTGTCTATTCATATATTTCCAATTTTCAAGTTGCTTCTAAATTATCGCATTCTATTCATATCTATCTCGTGAGGTCAGTATGTCTTTATCCATCCATCGATCTATCAATCTATCTATCTATCTACCAGTATATATATATATATATATATATATATATATATATATATATATATATATATATTGTATTCCTATCTCCGTATTCACCTTTTCATTCTCCTTATCTATCAAACCATCTATCTATCCAACCATCTATCTATCAATCTATTCATCTATCTATCTATCTATCTATCTATATGTATGTATATAGATAGATAGATAGATAGATAGATAGATAGATAGATAGATTCTTGTTTTGGTCTTCTTTTAATCTTCCTCTCTTTACCTACACATCTACTTATATATTGGACCGGGTGTGAAAGTAGTAAATTTCCATTCGAATTTGGCTTTCCTTGTTTATGGATACAATTTCGATTGTTTATTATAACGGCTGGTAACCTTTTTCCTATAAAAATGTTCCAATTGTGTGTCTGTTATATCTTTGTTATGTAATATATACATACACGTACTTGCGCGTGTGTGCTCTCAGTTGTCCGGTACTGGTTATCATACTAGTTCTGTACATTATCACTACTAAGTATTGGGTTAGATTCTCATTGCCTTCAGCTAAAACTTGGTAGAGTTTGTTGAAAAAAATATATACGTGTATAAATATATAAGCTGTGAACCCAAACTGTCAACATTGGTTTCTTTTCATGTATTAATATTCGTAGCCAGCTACTCTCTTGTGGGGTGACTCAGTCGGCAATGAGGCTCCATTGAATGAGAAGGTGCTCAATGTGACCATCGTATATACAATGATCGAGCAAAGCATTTTTCTCGTCTCGCTTCGAGTAATTTTGGTAAAGATCCACCGTACTGAGATCCTTCAGTCTCTTCACAGTTCAAGGCCATAGGTCATTGATTGTCGGACAAGTTTACTAAGCTTAGCTTAGTCTTGAACAAGGCTACAACTATTGAGCACCCATGTGGATAGAATTCACTATACTAGCAAATATGTCAGAAAAGCTTAAAAATCACCGCCTCAAAGCTGGTACCATTCTATTTATAAATAAGCGGGATAAAGGCCATACTATTACTGTACCAAATTGGGATCGAACTTACTACTCTCATTGGATATAAGAGTTCTGGTACTATCACCAGAGTTTAGCAATGTCGAGTCCAGTCTGTACCTTGATTAGTGACCAACTGGGTAGTCCAGGTGCAGTAAGTAGCTGGGGTTCATGTAAAGAGAAATCCTCCTTGGATGAGACTGATCTCTACACAACGTTCAATTATGCAAGCCAAAAGCCCCTCCGAACCCTCCAAATGACCAGGTTGCGAGCGCTAAGCTATGAATGAATGAACCAGTGAAGTGCTCTACAGGAGGAGCTTGCCAACGATTTGTGCCATCGTAGACGCCCGTTCATGTGCACCTATTTCTGTATCTTGATCTGCTCACATCTGTCCGTATCTGAACATCATCTGTCGTCTTTTTCATATCTTTTTTTGCATCTGTTAATCTTTTCACTTTTTTGAGTCGGTGCGTTCTTATTCATTTATCTCTCAATCTATCCATCAATCTATTCGTCCATCTTCTTATGTTCGTTTATATCAATCAAATCATTGATCTTTAGCTAACCAAGCTCCATTGTTATGGTCTTTTATAAGTATACATCAATATTTAAGCATACATTTTTTTTCTGGCGTTCTTGTTCGAATTTTCCCATTGAAGCATTAAGCGAAGTTTTAAGAATCCTTTACATTGTCGTTAACTTTATTGTGGGCCGATGATCTTTTAAAAGCCATTTTTTTTCTTACTGAAAGTGAAGAAGAAACACAATGAAATATAAATAAAATGACATGATGAATAATCGAGTGAATGAAAAAGAAGAAAAAAAAAGAAAAATCAGAAAGAGAAAAAACATACAAAATGAAAAAAAAGAAAAAAAGGAAGGAAGAAAAATAGTTGACGATATACTAGAGACGAAGAAAGATGGACGATCACGAAGAAGAAAAGAATGTGAACAAGCTAGATAAGAAGAAAGTAAGTAGATCAAAAAAAGGAAAAACGATGAAAGAAAGTAAGACCGTGAACAGGTGAGATGAAAGAGGAGATTGGGATATATCGGGATGAAAGAAAACGAGAAGAAAAAATAAGAATGAAAGATATTAGCGAGCAAAATAATACGAAGATAGCAAAAAGAGAAAAGAAAAAGCAACAAAAAAATTAATGATGATATTGGAGGTATTTTTATTAACTTTTCGTGTACGTCAATCTTTGCTGGTTGTTGTTTTTTTTTTATGTTTTTGTTCTAAAGAAAATATTTTTTTTTAGATTTAGAATATAGACGACCGCCCAGTTCATTTTTATTCAATACTATCGCTATCATTTTTCATAATCAATAATTCTATACAAAAATTGATTGAACACAAAAAGACGACGAAAAACATGGACGATCTTTTTTATGGCTCAGTGGACTAGGTAAAATCAACATGGCGATTTCGGAATGTAATTCTAAATTTATTTTTATATTCATTTTAATGCATTGAAAAAAGATAAAATAGGCTTTGTTGATTTTCTTCCATTTGAGAACGAAAGGAAAAAAAAACACTGAAGGAAGTGAAGAAGAAATTGAGGAAGTGGGAACGTAAAAGCAGAAGAAGGAAAAAAAAGATTAGAAACAGATTCTGGAAGAAGGTGGGAAAAGAAAGGAGAAAGGAAGGCAAAAATGGATGGAAGTCATTATTTGTTGGACAGAGAACAAATGAAAAGAGGATGTAAAATACAATGATAAGGAAAAACAGAGTGATATGAAAGTGGAAGAGGAGTACGGGAGAGGAAGATGGGCGGTAGGAAATATTGTATACATACATATATATATAAGTAAAATATAAACGTTTACAAAAGAGGGAAAGAGAGAAGAAAGAGAACCAAAGAAAGAAAGAGAGAAAAAAATCAAGACAAAATAAAGAAAGAAAAAAATGTAAGTGAAGACAGTAAGAAAGAATATAGAAAGATAGAAAGAAGTAGGTGAACACAAAAACTTTAGGTAACCTTTCAGTACAAAAAAAAAGATATTAGATCACAGAGAAAGAAAGAATAGAAGCAAAAGAGAAATTGAGTGAAAGAAATAAGAGGAAGAAAGATGAAAAAAATGAATCAATAATAGAAAGAAGGAAAGATTGAAAACGAAAATGTTGTAGAGAGCGCTGATACACTCAATGTTATAGATAAATAAACAAACACACAGAGTCTCACACACATACACACACACACACACACACATATATATATATATATATATATATATATATATATATATATATATATATATATATATGCATGTGTGTGTATGTGTGTACGTGTATGACCATATCCGATACTTTGTACCAAAAAAACATACAATCTGAACTTAGATACAAAATATTATATAAATAAAAGTAAATAAAATGGAACCACCAAATTCTTGTCTTGGACTTCAGGGTCGATATCGTTTTTATCTTCTTTGGTTTTTGTTTTCGTTTTTATTTTGTTTTTGTTTTTGTTTTGTTTTGGTTTTGGTATTTGCTCATCCTCCATCTAAAGAGAACAACAAAAGCTTCTTTAAAAAATAACGGACGAAGAAAAAAAAATATCTGCTGGTGTCTGTGTATTTTAGAATAATGGATTTTCCCTGTCTTTCTTCCTGTGTCTAGAGACTTATACGAATTTTGACATGACGTGAATTTGGTATTTGTATGCAGAAATCCAAAATGGCTGCCGAATAACCTGACCGAGGCTAATCACGAGACGGAACCAGGAAGCCTCAAGACACATATTATTGTTTAACTGATTTGGAGTTGAGGTGTCTTCATATATCCTATATATCAATTTCTTATCAAAGCCAGACCGAATAGGCTCTATCATAGTCATATGTATATTACGTTTAATGTTTCAATTTATCTAATGTACGTCCAGGATTCTATGCCGTTGGCTGACTCAGTAGGTATTGGGTTATCGTTGAGATAGTTCACTAGCTATTTGTATGGACACAATTCGTTACAAAAGAATGCAACAGACAATTGGAAAAAAGAATTATGAAAAATCAGTCATATATATATATATATATATATATATATATATATATGTATATTTGTATGGTTGATGATCATCAACACGTATATATATAAATAAAATTATACATAAAGTATAATGAAATCTAATGAAATACCGAATAATATAAAAAGGGTTACTTATTAATAAAATAGATGTTAGAACAAATAGGTTTAGAAAGAAGAGGTAAGTGGAAAGAAAAATACGTCCGATTATCGGATATATTAATGTTGAAATTTCAAATGTAACCGATAAAGTTCAGTACCATTCTGGATGAGTGTTCAAATTCGTTTCTGAACACGTTTCAGTATCAATACACCCACATGCACATATATATGGGCTTCATCAGGAGATTCGCAGAAACATGAGCTAGTTTGTGTGGCGAATCCACATTCTACAATTTATTTTCAGCTCTACTCATAAACAACCTAACTTCAATAGTAAAAGATTGTTCGTATCGAGCACTCCATTGCATATCAGAAGTGGCCTTATACTATTAATATATCATTATATTATGTTATACTTCTAGCCTGATCTGTACCATATGTACTATAATATATATATATATATATATATATATATATATATATATATATATATATATATATATATATATATATGCCGAAACATATGGGTGTACATCTCCACAGTGAAGTCTATCTCATTTTAAATAGAGCAGAATACAGGAAGAAAAACTCACTTCCCATACTAATATTTATCAATTTCCTTCATAACAAATTTTGAATAACATATACTTTATGATTATATTTCTTGTGTTATTTCAATACTCGATTGCCTGCTCCTACCAGGATTCTTTGATGATAGACTTGCCGTTTTCATACGAGTCTTACTCTCTACCACTGACCAATAAATTCACATGCAGAAATTAGATAAATCCTTCCTTCATGTAGGCTAAACAGAATTATAAATTTCTAATATTTATGATATTTTTGGTGTATTGCCCTGAGTTGAACATAACGACATTGTAGTCTTCTTGTTCTTTCAGATATGTTATTGTCATTATATGAGCATTCATTTTCATTTAAGCTTGAAAGGACCAAAAAGATCCGGTATATTGACGTGCTTACTTCCCTTTCGAAGTAAATACTCGTATAATTATCTCCCCTTGAAACATGCTTTCGAGTGGGAAGTTTGCTTTGGTAATAGATCAATGGATGTAATTCAGCGTGCAGATGTTTGTTTGCATCTGTATGTATGAAAGTTGGGTGTATATGTTATAGTACTTACTAATATATGAATACGTGTTAGTGAGATGGATTTAGATATTTATGAACAGAAGAAGATGAATTGATAGATTGATAGGTGACTTGTGGGGTAAGAGTTTAAAAGATGACCAAGCAGATCATTACTAGTGAGTTAGATTCTCACTGAGTGCTCCATATTTGTGGTATTGTGCCAAAACAAAGCAAATCTTGGTAAGGAGACAAATGTAAAGATAGGGAGAGAAGAGTTACGTGTTTGTGTGCGAGTATGTTTCACGGATTAGAAATTCTAAGTAAGTGGACTTGGATATCTGGGTGTGGTTGAATAATTCTTCCTTCTCTCTCTCTCTCCCTCTCTCTCTCTCTCTCTCTCTCTCTCTCTCTCTCTCTCTCTCTCTCTCTCAGTCCTTCTATCTATCTATCTATCTATCTTTATCTTTCAAACTGCCCATCTAACTATCCTCACTTTTGTCTATATTTTTCTAATTCTTATATTTTATCTATTTATTTAGGACCTTTCTTTTCCTCTACAGACCAAGTGCTTGCTTTCTCCGCATAGATTTTGCTTTGTTTAGTATATTTTTCCATTTCGCTTATCTCATCATTGTGTGTGTATACATCTATGACTGTTGTCGGTTCTTTAGTACATATCAGGCTTGTGAATTCATGTATGTCAGAAATGAACGAAAGCTGTCTCAGTAAGAAAAAATACTTACATATATATATATATATATATATATATATATATATATATATACATACATACGTACGTATGTGTGTGTGTGTGTGTGTGTACGTATATGTACTCACTTCTGCTGGTACTATACAACACTGAATCTTATACGTTACTTTGTGGGAAAATAAGTAACCTTATTGCCTCAAGAAATGCTATGGAGCCAACATGATACTCCGGTTATATACTTGGTTTTTGAATAATAACAATAATAATAATAATAATAATAATAATAATAATAATAATAATAATAATAATAATGATAATAATAATAATAATAATAATTACCATTATTATTATTATTATTATTATTATTATTATTATTATATGTACATACATATTGTATAATCAATACATGCATTTATACACATACACACACAGTTATCGACATACATATGTGCAGACGCATAGAACTCTAAAATTATTGTGCCTCCAGTCAGTATCGAATTTATTAGACGAATGAATTGTTTTGGGGGAACTCACTAACCATTATTCTATGCTAGACACTCCTCGGGTAATTTGTATTCTTTTTACCTAGAAGATTTATGTGTTTCTAGAAATGAAAGCTTTATTGTGATTATGTATAAATTATTTTCTGGTCAGACAGTATCTTATGAATATATCTCGCAGTATTTAACGTAGATCTACATTACAATATGTAGATATATCATCGGATGCAAGTCTATGGGCATATTCCATACATACTATTTGTTTATAGCCTTATCGATAAAACAATACAATAAAACATAATCCAAATCTTATTGTTATAAAAACACTAAAGGAAAGAAAAATAAGGAGCTATGAGCATAGAAACCTACATTGACCAATTAGTGACTTATTTGGAATGGAAGGCGGCGTTGGTTGAGAAAACCAGTTTGAATTGAGACGGGTTGGCGCCATTTTCACCCCAGCCTTCCATCAGACGCCATTTTGGATAATTTCCTAACATTCACGTCTCACGCCGTCCGATCTCTTTATTTATTTATTCTGATTAAGTCTTATTATTCTTTTATCATTATATATTATTTTTTGTTATTGTATATTACCTTCTTTCTCTTTCAGTCTCGCTTTTAACATCATTATTTATGTATCTCTTTTTTTTTCTTACGATTCGATTCGTTCTTTCGTCTTCGTCTTCATTTCTGTCTGTCTCCTTTCGCTTTAGGCAAGGCTAAGATAATGATAGCTTATAATTTTGTTAAGCCATGTGGTTAAATAGCGACTGTAAAAAAACAGTGACATTATGCACACTAATACACATCCATGCGCACACGCACACACAAACATACACTTGCGTATATATATATGTGTGTGTGTGTGTATACACTTACACATGCATGTGCATATATACATATATGTGTGTGTATGTTTTTGCCTTCTCTGTGGCATAGATATTAACCAACTTAGATATTTCAATTTATGTCCAGGATTTTATACCCTTGGCTAACACCGTAGCTGTGTTGGATTATCGTCCGTATAGCTCCCTAGTTTCTAATATAAATACAGTAGTTAAAAAAGTGTATAACAAAGCCTTTTCAGGGATGGAAAGAATGATCAATTATTCAAGTCATCGATAGATAGATAGATAGATAGATAGATAGATAGTCTACCTTGTCAAAAATAATGTACCTATGAAAGCGTTCAGTTCAGGGAAGTTAATTCTCCTTTTTGGCAGCTATAACCAAGAAAACAACGTTTCTTCCAATCTATCCTTTTTACAATTTATCGTTTCTTTTTTTGTCACTCTATCCTGATCCTTCACCTTTACGACACCGAGACGCCATCGGTATCCCTCGAGGGTTTTCTGTATTCCTTTCCTGCCTGATGTTTTCTTATAAAACATGCCAAATTTCCCCGCCAAAAACGTCTACGAAAAGGACAGTTTTGATATGCAATTTGCATTTCTTCCTCGGTTTTTTTCCCACAGGTTCCATCATTTCAGTTGAAGTTTGTCAAAAATGGAACCAAATGGTGCTTTTTGTGGTCATCACGATTCTCTTTTTAGATTACTTTCACTTTCTTTTTTACTTATGCCAACAGAAACGGTTTATTTCACGAAGCTTTGGTGGATTTAGCTTTGTCGTACGATCAGCGAAATTAACCAACATCGAGTCAGGCCAGTAACTAGATGGGCGATTTCTCAGGAATAACAGGCACTCCAAACGAGAAAGGCGAATTAAGTGACACCATTCCGGGTGTTTGTCGCCTTTGAAGCTATTTCAAAAATCCTTAAGTGAGACAAGAGAAATCTATGACCCGGGAAGCATGGATAGGGACGATTTATGTCATAGTCAGCGTAAGGGCACTAGCTATCTTTGGTGGATTTAGAAATTTTGATATTCACTAATGGGGCTCCCGTATCACTCAGGAAGATGATACAAGGATGAGTTTAAAAGAGTCTTCTTTTCTTTTTCAAAGTAAAATCATATGATGAACATAGTATGGTTGACTTCAGATATATTTCGGAGTAACTTTTATTTTTCCTGATCATTTGTGTCTTCCAAGAGGTGCAAGTGATGTAACGGTTAGCAGTGCAGACGAGCTCAAACTCAATCTGGAGTTGTTTAAGTACACTTTACACAAACAGCCTTATAAAAGCTAGAATCCATCTCTTCTCCCAGCACTGTATAATATAGCAGAGCAGACTGGGTCCCTTGACTTTTTGATGCGATGTCTACAAGGACAGCTATGGATTCAAAACTAGAAGTTTTCCTCATCCTCGTCCTGGCAGCTCCTGCAACGACATATGCCAGGCTGTCTTAGCCGTAGCCTCCCTCCCTTTTGACAACAGTGGAGAGACTTGCTGTATGAGAAACTGTCCGTTTTCCGTACAGCCTTGCCCAGACCTGCACCCTAGAGATATTGAAAAGAAGACTCTCCGAGTGCAGATCCATAGTCTCGCGAGACTGGCAGATGCCACCAACACCGTGAGTTTGAGCTATGTGAATGATAAACGAAATTGAGTGATTACCCTCAGGGACTATGTAATAATTTTATTTAGTACAAGAGAAAGCCGTTTATTTCCTTTCTCTACGTTATTCGATGAGAAATAAAGCATTCAATTTATGTCCGGGTCTCAATACCATTGGCTGGAAAAGTAGCCACCGTATATACTCGTGTATTGGTCTAGTTTTGAAGACCAAATCTTAAAGCAAAAAATTAAAGTCGAGCTATATACGAGAGATATTTTTGTAAGTTTGAAATTCAGACATTGTGGGAAGTACTAGGGAGAAAGCTTGGATTGGAAAAAGTATACCATAAATTAGTGATTTTGTGATTATAAATCAAGGATCAAACTCTTGCTCTCCTGAAATCTGGAAAAAAAATTTGGCAAGCCTGTTCGAATCGATTTTGTGAAAACAAATGTAAGCTGTTGTGATTTCCTTGTGAATAGCTGACTTACTAAATTCTTCAAAAGCAAAATCTCTCAACAAGGAAAAGTTTTTCACACCGTATCATGAAAAAAAGAAGGGGCACAAATTAAGTAAGCCTAAATAAGGTTCTAAGTGATTTTTGTACAAATCTCGACCTGATAGATATTGTGGAAGACCGATAAACGAGATCGACTTATACACGAGTGTATATGGTGTAAAAAAATTTACAGACTGAATGCAGGGAAACAGGTCTGAAACGTGCAGGTGGTTTCAAAATAATTATATTTTCGCATGATATCATGAAAATCAAATATAAAGGTTCGTTCAATGAATTACAGTCAAATTGTCATTATTACCCCATTGCCAACGGTAAGGACATAAAGCTAATATTAACTTACATTTCCTTCGAATAAATAAAAGTCAGATGGATAACAAACAAAATGGACGTTTTTGTAACCTGAGATATCACAGATGGGATCTATGAGTCACAATAACACGGGTAAAAATCATCATACAAAGACATGAAAACTTTTATTCAGTAAAATGTTCATACATCAGGTGTTTAATTCAACGAAAGAATCAAACCTATTTTTTCCAGACGATTATAACAGAGAAAAATTGTGGTCAATGATATACCAACCGAATAAATTCCATTCCGACGCTATGTACACGGACGTAACCATACTGCTAACCATGAACTTACGTGATTCAAAAGTATACAAGGGGTGGGGTTCCCCGATGCTTACTTTGCAAAGTAAAGAAAATCACTGTATCCGTACCAGCCCGACTGGTGCATAAGGTTATCTGTGCACATATATATGGAGCTCCGACTTCTGTATTCTCCTTTCAACAATACTGATTCATCCATCACCAGTTGTATACGTATTCTTCGGTTGTATAAGTAATTTGCTGAAGTATGTGTGCACATAAAATGCATGCATTACTTTATCATTCATTCTTATGATTAAATGAAGAATCGTAACACGTATTAATTTTGACTAATTAATTAAGATTAAATGCATGCTTTACTGAACATCTTTAATGATTAGATGTAGAGAGTAACTACAATAAGAAGAATAAAGAAAATCATATAAATGACTATAACAAAAAAAACACACTCACAAGAGTAGATCTAAGAAAAAAGCACCAGTGCCAAAACAATTAAGCAGACAGAAAATTACAAATATGATTTGAAAACTGATGAGTAATTGAAAGCTTAATTTGGTAACGCTGAGATGGGCTGCGTTTAGACAAAACTAAATGACGATGGGTATATTTTCGCCAGAGAGGAAGGCAAATAGTCAACGGCATAATGAATACGTTAATTTGAAAGCGAAAATGAAAGTGAAAGTAGACCATCTTGAATTAGTGACAAGAATTTTCTTGTCTGCTTCTTTGAGCCGATTTTCTCGCTCTTGAGCAGCTTTCATTCTTATCCTTTTGACTAGATATTTCTCTCTCGGTCTTTTGTTTTTCTCTCTTTATATTTTCATTTCTCTCTTTTCTTCTGGTTCTTTCATTCCGTCAGTCTATCTTTCTCAAACTTGCTCGTTCATGGATTGTAAAACGAAGTATACGAGCAACTTAGGAAGCTTATGTTACTAATTATTCTCCGTACTAATTATATATAATGACACATGAGATGGCATAAATTCTTTTAAAGTAAAATTTGTGCCTGGCATAACTGTGTGTGTGTGTGTGTTTGTGTGGATAAAGTTTAGTCTGGCACAAGGTCGCTTAAGAGCAAAATGATTCTGTTGCAATCTCGTAATTGTATAGCCTGCTTGTCTGCCTTTGAAACCCTAGCGCATGTATGAGCTCAAACAACGACCTATTTCAGCAGCAGGAAACGTGCAATTACGACAGCCACCTAACAGGTCCTGTCCTAAATATCCTCTTACAGTTCTTGTCTTTGCTTACTTGAATTACTAAGAGCCTACGAATACAACACAAGTATTTTGCAACACAGCCGAAGTGAGCTCAAACTCTGGTGAATGCTCTGAAATGAAGAAATTCTCGAAAGTTACCTTAGTTCCCGCACAAAACTCTCTCTCTCTCTCTCCCTGTCTCTCTCTCTCCCTGTCTCTCTCTCTCTCCCTGTCTCTCTCTCTCCCGTCTCTCTCTGTCTCTCTCTCTGCACACACACGAAAATTCACACATAAATACACATGCACGAATATATGTAATGCATATAAGCAGACTATCTATGCATATATGTATATATATATGTATATAATTTCCTGTACAATAATCAAACATTTATGTGTATATATGTACATATATATTCATGAACATAAGACTGTTACTTGTGTAACAATGATGCCAGACCAAACTACGCTTTGTGATCACACATGCACACATGCATACATATATAGTACACCTCAGCAGTACACACACACATATATATATACATATATATATATATATATATATATAGTTTATAATAATCGAACACATATATAGATATATTTGTGTAAGCATGGTAATTTATTCCCCATTCCACTTACCAAGCCAATCAGCTAACTAACTGACCAAGTAATTACTTGAACAGGTAACTATCTTCAAGATGCGTCGCTGCTATAAATCATTCATTTACAAAGAAAGGGGAAAAAATGGAATAACAGGCCTTTGTTCATCAATTTTCACCAACTTAGCTCGAAAAAGTAAATAGCCAGAACATTCCAAAAGACGTTTTTTCTAAATTAAAAACTGTCTACCTGTTCATCCCATTCTTTTAGTTCGTTTTGTATTTTATGTTTATTTGACTCTTGAATTCATTAAAAAAAAGATAATTTAAATTTTAAGGAAAATAACTCCTGATTGGAATTATCTATCTTTGGTTTTTGTTTTTTTTTTTGTTCAATTCATCAATATTTTTATGCTATACATCGGGGACTTTCACTGTTCACTCTCAATTACGAGCAGTTTCGTGTGGTTCATGAATTCAAGAATTAACATAAATATTGACGGTATGTTTTATCAATTTTGTATCATTTTTAACTTCATCTTAATTTTCACTCGTTACAAGTTATGATTCAGGCCAGCAGTCTACTGCAATGAATAAACTGTGAGAGCCAATACAGAGTAAGCTCCTGGTATTACAAGCTGTGATAAAAACAGCTGAAAATCTAGATGAAGGTAAAAACTAGGCAAAATTGACAAAAAAATTATGTGTTACAATTCTTCATTCAAAAATTGTAGTGAATAAGAATAAGAAAAACATTGACAGTTCTATTTCTTTCACACTCCCGGTGGATTCTGTGTACTATCATCTTTTTTCCATCAATAGATTTTAGAAATTATTTATCTGCTGCCATTCTAGAAATATATTTATTATATGCATCCATTTTTATACTGTGGACTGGTGTACATATAGCATCACCAATATATAAGAAGTATCGGTCTTATATTCAAAAGTATGTGATGATTATCCGTACGAAATATTTCATGCATTGTTATATTTTGAAGGCGCAAGTTTGTAAATATACTTATGAGTAGTTGTGTTTATATAAAATACGCCTATATACAAATATATATATATATGTGTGTGTGTGTGTGTGTGTGCGTGCGTGTGTGTGTGTGTGTGTGTGTGTGTACTTTAGGTCTGTATGAGAGTAATCATCCTGTTCATGGGTGTTCTTGGCGTCAAGGGAGTTTTATTCTGTATTCATATAAATAAATTAAACTAAGTACATTTCGTATTCTCTTTTCTTTGATACATTTTTAATACAATTTTCATCACAACTTCCTTTTTTCAGAGATTTCAATTCATCATTCCGTAACTTGTTCCCAGTCACTTTCACTTTTACTTTCACTTTCATTTTCACTTTCACGCCCCAGTAATCTCGTTTTTTTGTATTCTGTTTTTTTGTTTAGTTGTTTTTGTTGTTTTTATTTTTCAAGTTCACTCTTGGTGTTTATTTGTTCTTTTTTGCAACAAATTTAACGAAACAATTTTCCATTTTATTCTCGAGATCCATTTGCTTATAGCTTTGCTTGATAGTTCTGTGAAAGATGTTTGTGCATGAAGTCACAGACGAAGCAACAAATTGACGGGAAATCGCATGCAGTGATGTGAACTGAACTAGGAAGGGAGATAAACAAAAAACGGAAGTGAGTAAGTGAATGAAATTCAAAGGGGAGAAGGTTTTGAACAAGGATAGAAACAGTAAAGTAAGAAAAAGAATGAAAGAAAAGAAATAAAAGGAGTAGAGAAGAATAAAGGAAAGGGTGAAGATAAAAAAAAGGAAAAAAGGATGAATGAATTAAAGACGGGTTGAAGTGAATGAAAATGGAAGAAGGAAAGAAGGAATCGGAGAAGGTGGATAAATTGAAGGAGGAAAAATTGAATGGAAATAAAAGAAGAAGAGAAGAAATTTAAAAGATAGGAAGAACTTTCAACAGCGGCATAGAATGAATATACCACAGAGAAAATTGGTTGGTTTTTTTTTGGGGGGGGGTGCTTTTGTTTTTGTTTTTTTTTTCCTTACCAAACAAAACAGGCAAAAAGATGATGAAAAATATTATGAATAAATAAATGAAAATTGCGTAGTTCATGAGAATTCATGAAAAAAGGAGAAGACGTAAAGATTCCCCTTTAAAGTTCTTCATCCAATACATTTATTGAATAAATCATTTACTAGCTAAAACTTCGTTTATTTAGACTGACACATGCGCTGAATTAAGTAACACACACACATACACACACACATACACACACACACACACACAAACACAAACACACAAAATTTAGATACATACACATACAGGCACCAAAGCGCACAAACACATACTAACACTTCACATTCCCTCATACACATAGACGAAGATTTTACACATCTATATGCAAGCATACACACACACATACACACAAAAAACAAACACACACACACACACACATAAGGTCGCTTCCAATCGTGATCTTGTTGTAGTTTTTTCTCAGACATCAGCCTTTTGCATTAACTTAATGAAATCGTTGAGTATTTTTCTTGCTGTATTCCTCTGACAGAATTTTCCCAAGCAGTAAGTTTAGCCGTGATGAATTTGTGGCTTATACTTTAAGACTTTGGAATTTGCATTCCCTGCCGTAAGCGTACGAAGGTTCATCAATCGGCCAGTAGCTCGGTAACGAATATCGGCTCGGATAGTGTAATATTTAGCACGTTTGACTCAGAAGTAGAAGGTCCCTGGTTCGATTCACCGTATGAGTGGACGAGAGTGTGTTAGGATAATTTTTCCTGTGCTAATTTCAAGTATTCTGACTGAGTTCACCAAGCTGTGTGATTAAGGTGGAAGTGCCCCAAGGGGGACTTGCATCCTCCCAAGGGGTGGTCATAAAAACTTTGCGTGAATTAAGTCCTTGTCTCAACCAGAGTGGAAATTTGCAAGGATCACCAAGCCGATAACGTTTAAAGCTTTAATTCATTCAACAAATATTTATTTTTCAACATTACCTCCTTCTTCGCCAATGCCCTTTATCCAGTCGTGAATATCAATAAAATAGATTCAAGTTTTCCTTACAAAATATCCCTTTGCATAAAAAAGCCATTTATAAATTAATGATAACCGAAGGTTTTATAGAAATCGCCTTGTTAGGTGATTCCATGTAAAATCTCAAAATATGTGTGCCTTATGGCATAAGTCCTTGTTACCATGTATGCAAATTGTTGCCTGTACACACGTGTGAGTGTATGTGTGTGTACATATAAGCTTTCCTATCTTCTGCACATACATGTGAGGGAGTGATCCTTTTGATTACCCTCTCCCTGTTTCTGTTCGTCCGTGTGAGTGCAAGTTTTGTGTACCAGGCGTGGAACATGCGTGGCCTGAAGGTCACGTGGAGCCTGGCCTCGTTCTGAAATATGCCCTCCTGTCAAAGGTCACATATGTTTTCTGTCATGTTGTCCCTCTTCATTGCTGTTGATGTAATCCGTTTCCCGTTCCTGTTGGGACTGAAATATGGACAGATCTTTTGGCATAACCTATGTTCAGATGGGTCAGAATATTCGAGATGGATAGATTGATCAACAGATGGAGAAGACAATCAGGTGGACCATCAGATATATCATACTATTTATCTATATTCTTTATCTGATTTATAATTTACATACTATATAGTATATATACTTATAACTAACACACACACACACACATACACACACATATATATATATATATATATATATAAATATATATATATATATATATATATATATATATATATATATATATATATATATATATATATGTATGTGTGTGAACCAAACATTATGACTATCTGACTCTCAAGGTGTTAATCCTCCATGTCCCTTCAAAAATGTCCTACCTGCAGGAGCATGTATCCTACCAGACCTCTTCAGAATGTTGATAGCAGGTCCTTTAGCAGCGGCAATTTGAGGTTTATCAGAGCGAAATTTCTGAGTCCAATGAATCCCAAGATTCTGATTGAGATCTGGAGAGTTTGGTGAGCAGTGCAAAACTATGACACAGCCTTCACTGGCTTGTTGTTTTCCCAAGACTTACTCGGGTGCCATCATTTCCCGGAATAACCGAACAAACCGACATGAATATCAAGAGACACGCAGGAAAGAGACGATGGAAAAAAGTTAAGGAAAATGAAAGAAGAGATTGAATATAGATGTGTACAGCATATGAAAGAGGGTTCTATCCTTAATGATTTTTTTCTTTGTTACACCATGCTTTTTTAATTAGAAAGAGTTCTTGTCATTTAATCATTAAATTTCATGAGAAATATATTGAAAAATGAATAAAAAAAGATACCATATGTGTTAAAAATTGGAACGAAAATGTACAAACATTCTGAGTCACATTAGCAACGAAATATATCATTTGAAGGAACACAAATATCAAAATAACAGTTTAATTGTTACTGGTGATAAATAATACCTTTCACTTCAAGTTACTTCCCTTTGCATCTGGGAGCGAGAATTGAAGGGAATGTAATTTTTTTTCAAGTAATTTTGAGTGATTAATCAAGTTAAGCTTACTCATTGATCAAAGCAAATTTCACTGATAATATACGGTATCTAGGCTTAGCCTCTGATTGCTTCCCGTTACTTCCCGTTGCAGCTCGCATTTTACCACGATAACCCCATATTAAATCATAGATTAGCATATTGCCATACATAATTTTATGTTATATGACAATAGTATGATATGTGTATATATATATATATATATATATATATATATATATATATATATATATATATATATATATATATATATATATGCATTTTGGGAGAGAAACCACCAAAAACTTGTTTCTTACTTCAACCATTTATCAAAACAGCTACAAAACCTGCTGCTGCATGGATCTCTACTTTTTCTGGCCACCTGATTAAAGGAATAATGTACATCTTGAAAATATAGTTCTAATGTCTTGTGACTGGGTAGGAGCGACGATGGAATGAGAATGGTGCAAATGACTTAGCTTTAGCAATGGAGGCTAACTGTATATGCAAAAAGCCACACGTCTAACTAGAGAGTGGGAAAAGTAGTATCTTTCAGAGCTTTGAAATTCAAACTGATAACTCAAAGGCAAAATACGAGATGTTATCATTATGAACTAGTAGGAAATTTGACAGGTAGTTGATGTCACCGTTGCAGCGGGAAAAGAAAAGCTGGGAAAATATTTAGACTTTGCCAGAGAAATGAAATGTATATGAATTATGAAGATAACTGTTGTGCCCATTATAACTGACGTGTTTTGAACAGTTGCAAGAAGTTATGTAAAACAGAAGAATTAGAAATCCGTGAAAGAATTGAAACCATCTAGACGACAGCGCTACTAAAATAAGCTAGAATACTACGGAGGGTTCTGGGTTATTAAGTAGACTTGCTTCCTCTTAATCTCCAATAAAAGCCACCAGTAATTACTGGTGTGGGTGTGAAAACTCAATGATTCCAAATAATAATAATAATAATGATAATAATAATAATAATAATCGCTATCCCGACACATCATGAAGTAAAATTAAAAGAAAGCAAAATACAGGGTGAAAATTAGACCTCGCCACAGAACTGAAGAAATTGTTCGACATATGATGACAGTTGTACCAATCGCTGTTGGAGCACTTGGAACGATTCCCTGAAGCCAACTGGAAAAACTGAATGGACTAGAAATCGGTGGAGGAATCGAATTCATCTCGACTACGTTACTACTTTGGAACAGCCAGAATAATGGAGAGTGTGGACTTCCGGTCACTTGATCTCCAGGGTAACTTACCAGTTATTACTGGTGTGGAAATCCCTATGAGCATAAATCCACACAGATAGTTATTAACTAAGTCTGTTTGTACTCTGTCACTCTAAGGGATGAAAGTGACATTGTAAAAATAGAATTTTAAAAATAAAAATATAAGATTATTAAAAAGATTAAAAAATAGAAAATTCAAATCCGTTTGTAGTCAAGAGAACGTTATTCCCAAATCTCACTGCATTGTAAATCTCTCTTATCAACGTATATATAAACAATGTTTATCCATAAATTTCATAAATGCCGTCGTTTCTTTACGGCACGATTAAACTGCAAGGGTATTTGAAGGACTATTGTTCATTGCAACTAGTTCCAGCCCCATTACGGTCCATATCGAGCTTCGGTACACGACCCTGTAGTCAGAATACCAGCTCATTTGATGCAGAGTAATTATTGTAATTTTTTAAATAAAAATTTCCGTTTTATATACCGGCATATACAATAAATAAATGCTCTTACTGCGATCACGCGTCTCCTGACAACACGTTAGAAAAACTATCTTTACGTATCCACCTGTAAAAGCATTTGTAGAATGAGATTCAATATTTCACTACAAAAGTCAACTTAGCAATTACTTTTCAATACAGGAATACTTGAAAGAGTGTGGTTTTGATTAATGCAGGTTTTAATGCAGTACTTTTCAAATATTGCTGTACAAATTAATGTAACTAAGTACAAGCTGGAAAAAAAAGAAACTCATTAGATTTAGGTAAGTCTTTAAAAAAAGAATTGTTTCCAAAAAACATCCCAGGAAATTCTACAACGAATCAACTGCACTAATCAAGATATACCTGTATTTACAAAAGCATCGGTTTAATTGTCTTACGCAGGTTATAATCTGAGCTACGCAACCAAGAGAGACAATTATATCATTAGCCACTTATTCCCCTTTGGCAGAGGTCAGAGTGCAGAGAATCAACACCAAGTCAACTTGAATTGCCTCCCCTGAAACTTTTGATAATGGCAATGAAGTGCGTCTATAGTCTTCATATAAAATATAAATTTGAATACAAAGATCTTTCTATTTTATAAAACATTAGTAGATGTATAGTAATGATTTAATTATTTAGTTTAGTTTTAGTAATAATTTTCTGTTATATATATATTTTTTATGTAATTACTGTATTTCTAGGCATCGATGACGCTGTTTATTTTCTTCCTAAAATAAGTACTGAAAATTCACCGTGTTTCCCGCAAGCCGAAAGAAATTTCTCATTTTTTTTTTTTTTTTTTTTTTAGTGTTTTTCTGTTTGTCTGTTGTTACTTTATTATTTTTCAAGTCTAAATTAGGGTGCATCCTTCAGGCCAGAGTGTCCTCGATACCGAGAAAATACAATATTTTTTTAAAATTGTAAATTTTTGTCAACTTCAGAACTAATAATAATTTCAAATCATTATCGTTATCCTCATTATTTATTAATACGGTTTTGTTTTATTTTCTTTACGGTCATTCTTTCAATATCTGGTTACATATTTTTTTAAGTTAAAGCAACTGAACTTGCGACTCTGTTTAATGTTTCCCTTTGTCTTCGGTGATTTCCATTCGCTGTTCACACGGAGGTTGGTTGCAGACTTGTATCTTCTTCAATAGTGAAGTCTCGGGACGGATGACGAAGGTTAATACAGACAGACTTTATGCATTTCTACGAGCGGATATGTGATGGCGAAAATCGTCTGAAAATAAAGAAGAAATTAATTCTTTTATTAAAAAATCTTTCCTTCCTTTCGACGGGCAAAAGCTTCTCATGGTTCAATATAAGGTAAATCTTGTAGAAATAAATGATACTGAGGAATACGCTTATTGTGATCACTTGAAATCAAGCTCTTTTAGATAACAGTAACAACTCCATAACATTAAGCAAAGGATATGAAAATTGAATCGATTTACATTCATTGTTATAAATTCATTGTTATGTTATTAAATCTATTTCTATAAACAACTTCATGTAATGAAAACTTTATACGAAATTTCTTTTCTTTTTTTTAATCCATCTAAAATAAATTCTTTTCTTGATTTTGATAACAGTAACCGTTTGATTATTACTGATTACAATAAACAGTGTCCCTGTATGTAAAAATAAATATTTTTGTACTTCCTACTAAACAAAAAAGTTTTTTGTCCAAAAAAATACATGATAAAGGTAACCCCCGTCATGTGAAAGAAGAGCATTCCCATAAAAACCCTTTGTAAGCCAAAATGGCGTGAAGCAAATAGAAAATTAAGATTAATCTATCTGGGGATTTCACCGTTCCTAGACCACCAAAACAGGTGATGATTGTATATTAGTCTGGGTCGTTGGAAGGGATGATGGAGAGACTTTGGTGTAAGATAAAGCGGAAGTGGTGTGCGCTACCTCTATGAAAAAAGGGGCGTTATAGGAACATTTGAAAAACGTGGGATACCTGTATATAGCAAATAGTTAAAGCTACCAATTCGTTTTCATGGCTTTTTGCAAAGCTTGCAAAGAGGCTCACTCATATTTTAAGATGGATGAATCTTATTCTTTCAAATGTAACAGCTTCTCTTCGGGGCCCTGCGCGATCTAAATATATAATATATTAGAATTTCTCGGAGACAGATATTTTTTTTAAAAAAGAACAACTAAAAGACTTTTATCTGAAGAGTCCATTGTTTTAATTGGTGGGTAAGAGAAGTTTTTTTTTTAATATCATTCTTTTATTTCATTTCGTTTCAAGAGGAAGAGTTCCTGTGTACAGACAGGGGAAAAAGAAAAAAATTACAATATTCGTGAGGGTAAATTCCGATCCCTACCCATCTGTATGAAAATATTGTAATATTTATGAGCTAATAATTAGGCTTTAGAGATGAGAATATGAATAAGAGATTATTGTATCAGAGTGAACCATGTGAAGGATTAAGGGACAACAGAATACTGTGTAACAAAAGTGAGAGTAAAAGTGAAAGAAACCATTATTTATTTTCCCTTTAAATCATAGTGGTTTTATACACACACACACATATATATTTATAAATATGTATATATATATATATATATATATATATATATATATATATATATATATATACACACACACACACACACACATATATATATATATAAATGTATGTATGCATGTATATCTATATATATATATATGTGTGTGTGTGTGTATGTACACACACACATATATATATATATATATATATATATATATATATATATATATATATATATATATATATATATATATATATATATATATATATATATATATATATATATATATATAAGGGTGTCTCAAGAGGGAAAAATTATTGAATTAGAGATTTATTGCAGTTTATCAAATTTACTTACATTTATTAAATTGTTCATTTGAATCCATGATAAGTCTGAAAAATATAATCATATAAAATATATTAAATATTTTCATTTAATCATATACTAAAATAAGAATAAAAAATAAATATATATATAGCCTATGGCGTTGAACAAAACAGCCTATGTATAAACTTATAAATGGATATCTGAGCAAAAACGAAAATGTCTGAAAGATAAAAAGAAAAAAATATATGAAATAGGAGCGTAAGGTACAGAAAGAAAGAAAGAAAGAAAGAAAAAAAAGAAAGAAAGAAAGAAGAAAAAGATAGGACTGAAGGTAGAAAGAAAGAAACAAAGAAAGAAAGATAAGTAGGAAGGAAAGAAGAAAGAAAGAAAGAGAGACAGAAAGGAAGAAAAAATGAGACATTTATCCAGAACAAATAGCATTAAAATCCCAGTACGGGCCCAACCAGTATTTAATCTCGTTCCCCAACCTACAAGAAAAAAAAACAAAAAAAAAATGTGTCATCTGGGATTAAGATAGGAAATGCGGGAGTGAAACTGACACGACAGTTCTTCCGAATGATGACATCACATCAACTTAAGATGAAAGGCTAAAGATAGTCGAAATGACACGAGAAAACGGAAAGAAGAACGCTTTTTACATCGACTTCTTCATATTCAATCGAATGACGTCATCTCATAAATATTTAAACATGTTTTCTATTTGCTTCATGGTTCTACCCTCCTGCTTTCAAGAATAGAATCTATTAATTGCTATTATAACTGCTCATAACCGAAGGCATTAATTAAGAGATGACAGTGTAATCAATAAAGAAATAATATTGATTACTGTAGCCGCGTCGGGATAAGTGTTGCCCAAATCATTTTCCGATTTATATCTAAAATTGGGCCCTGAAACATCTAAAAGCACCTGGGAATATACCTATTCTCCAGATATTTATCCGAAATCGAGAAATATATTACATACTATAAATAAATTGAATGTGACATGAATCGTCGACATTTACTGTATTAAGATATTATATTAAATCATTGTAAATATTACTTATTTCAGAACTATGAATTGAATAAAATCGTTACTTATTTAATCAAAATTGATCCAAGTTGCAATGTCTGGTATCTAGACGTGACCAAAAATATCTAGATCTAGATAAAAAAAACCTCTAGATTGGCAGCGCTGGTTAGATGTGTATGAATGAGAGGAGGGGAATGATAGATTTGAGAAATTGAGCCTAAAGACAGAAGGGACGAAGAATAAAATGGACAGAGTTTTGGTGAATGAAATGGCAAATGGATATCAGATTAGCAGCCGTGGATCAGGGGGTGCGATCAACAAGATCTTGGCCCACTCCCTCGCTCAGACAAAGTACATTTTTTTTAGATGCGCTGGTATCTATAGCGGTGATCCTCGTCACTGACTGACATGCGCAAATGTTAGTTATGTCCTTTGCTCTGCGTTGCCAATTGAAATGTTTTTTGTTTTTTTGTGGGGGTATCTAAATCTAGATGTTTAAGTTTCGTCTAGATTTCAGAAAATGTTTTTAGCTGACTTTTGATAAAATAAGTATTTATTTTTTTTCTCAAATTTACTACAGGAGAATAAGTAGTAAACCTGTTTAATTCATCGTAGGAACATTGAGTAATATCTTCAATAAATCGAGTAATATCTGAATGAAGTATTTAAGTCACATTTGATTAATCCATTTTTTATTTTAGTATTCTTGCAAAATGTAAAGTTTGGAAAATAAACAGAAGGTGTTGCTAACAGAAGACAAAACAATTGAAGTCACCTAAAGGGGAGTTACTCTTACGTGAAAATATAAAAGTTGTCTCCCTTGCGTGACATGCGAGATCAACCAACACACTGTGTATTATATGTTAGGGTGTTTTACTCACAAAATTCTCCAGCTTGTTGCTCCGACATCTTTATTCTGTATCCTAAATGGCTTTAATTTCAGTGATGTCTCTAAATTCACATTGGATTCTGCATGATTTCAGTCTTCGTCTGTACCCCCTCGGCTCTCCTTGATGCCCTAACGATTAAAAATGTTTAGTTATAAAGCATGAAGGCAACTCCCCAAAAAAAAACAACAACACGTTCTTAATAATAAATATTGGTTCATTCCTAGAATGCATCCGTAAAATGGTGATAACTCCTGTTAGCCCCAAAATGTACAATTATCTCCCTTTGCAAGAACGGCGCACAAATCAAATGAATGAGAGCAACTTTATTCACAAAAATATTTTAGATATGAATATAATTTGAAATTTTCTGATTTTTTGATGACACAATCAGATTTCAACAGTATAAATATGTTTATTAATGATAAGAGTCGTAAAAAAAATTAGACCTTTCATATTGTACGTGTGAATGTGCAAGCGGATGACTGGCTGAAAATAAATGGAAAGCAAAACATTGGAAGTATACCAGAACTGTGCCCGGGAGCTGGAAAAGCTGTGGAACATGATGGGTGATATCATGTTTATGATAGTTGGTGCTCTTGAAATCGGGCCAAAAGCACCAGAATTGTAATTAGATAAATTAGGAATTTGACAGAGAGTTGTGATTGTCCAGATGACCTCGTTGGTGTGGGTCTGCGTAGTGTTGGGGATTTGAAGAAACTAACCGTCACTGATTGCCCAAACATAGGCACCGGACATCTCCGTGAAATGATAAACTACACTATAATTTTTAACGTATCAATATGTTAGCTTATTTGTCGGCCTGTATGTTTATTTCAGTCGAATAATGTTACGAGCAACCAGCCCGTCCGTAACACCGACTAAGGTAGACAACTCCAGCAAAGGGGGAACAACTCTGCAAAAGTTTCTCAGCTGATGAACTCCCGAATCGAATTAGAAAAATTTTCAGTATTTACTCGTTGATGACTGAACTTATTTATGAAAATGTTACTACCTAAAAAGAAATAGGGGAATCTGAAAGCTTGTGAAACTGTGAACCACAGCACAACTGTGGACTGTGAGAGTGTGGAGAGTAGGGCTGGAGACCTGAGGAGATTTGCTGTCACCGGCCTCCAGCTGTGATCACTAGGCAACTGGTGTTAAAATAATAATAATAATAATAATAATAATAATAATAATAATAATAATAATAATAATAATAATAATAATAATAATAATAATAATAATAATAGCTCTGTCATGATATGTGAAAGAGAGAGGAGACGTTAGCTGAAGACCTGAGGAGACTTATTGTCACTCAGCCTTCAGCGATAACCACTGGGCAACCGGTGTGAAACTGTAAATCGTAGAATTACTGCGACCTATGAGTACTAGGAGAGGAGGGCTGGAGACTTGAGGAGACTTGCTGTCACTCAAACTCCAGCGGTTACCACCAGGCAACTGGTGTGAGATTCCAAATAATAATAATAATAATAATAATAATTATAATAATAATAGGTTTTCTTGGTTTTGTTAGATTTATGTTTTTAGTAGGGTCCTTGTTGCTCACTCCAATAGTTGAAAGCTAATTTATAAAATGTAAAATGTACATTACTTGACTTTTCATTGTGTATGTTAACTGGGAAAATTCTGGAAAAAAAGCAACTTTATTACTGAATATAGTTTTAACTCTGTGAAAAAAAATAGCTTATTCAAACATCTCTGTAGTATCTGAGATTTTACAAACTCGAGTGAGCTGAGCTCATCTGAGAATGTGAGTGTGAAAAAACACTGCAAAACAGGCTTAATTGATTTCAATTAAAATAGTTTTCCAAAGCAAAATGATGAAAATTTATGATTATTAACTAGGAATTAAATGTAGCGAAAATAATTCTTAAAACATTTGATTCGATTATGAAAAAAAAAACACTAAAATATAATTTGCTCACGCGAGACTAAAACGAGATTAGCGTTTGTCTAGCGTAGAAAGAAGGTGAACCAGAGAAACTGAAGATGTACGAGGAAAAAATCAATGACTTTGTGAAACAGGTGAATCGTGCGTTCTACGTCATAGTTTTCTGCTGGAATCGTCTCACACAAATTTAATACCCCAACTACAATGTCTACAAATATTCTGCTGACAACATCGTCATTGTTGCTCACCAGTTAGGCCCCGTAAAAAATTTACGGATATATTTTAATTTATACGAAAAGCCAATTTTTAGAAAAGTTACTAAATATATATCAACATCTATTTCTCTGTCTCTGTGTCTGTCTTTCTCTCTCTCTCTCTCTCTCTCTCTCTATATATATATATATATATATATATATATATATATATATAATTTCTCTCTCTCTCTCTCTCTCTCTCTCTCTACATATATATAGAGACAGACAGACAGACAGACAGACAGACAGAGACGGACAGAGACAGAGACAGGGACACAGAGAGAGGGTGAGAGACAGAGAGAGATCAGTCAGCTAATATCTATCTTTATTTCTATGCGTCTGTCTTTCCATCTGTTTATTTATCTATCTATCCGTCTTTCTATCTCACCTTAAAGCAATGTTGGTCTTGACAATCCGATATGCAATCCATTACATCGTAAATAGTTTTGAATTTGCAAGTTTTCTGACTGATTTCAAAGAAAAAGGAGTACGATAATTTAAAAATCAAATAACGTCAAAATACTGAGGAAGGTGCTGGAAATCGGAGGAGATTTCATGCCTCTCGATTCCAAACGACTGATGGGACAACAACAACAACAACAGTGCTAATAATAACGACAGATAGATAGATAGATAGATAGATAGATAGATAGATAGATAGATAAATAGATAGATTGATCGATAAATAGTAGGTATAACATTGTCATCATCTATACAGTCTCTAGCTTCTCTCTTCTATTCTTAATTATTATAATTGTAGAGAGGGAAGGCCAGAGACTAAAGTCCCGTACTTGTTGAATAGACTTAATCGACGTAGATATATTTCTTAATACACTTGAAGTCAGGCCAAGAGGACCCGAAATAGCAATGATGAAGTCAGATATTTGTGCTCTCCCCCTTGCTCTCCCCATGCTCACACTTTACAACTCTCTCACATACGTACTTTCTCATCCTCTCTCTCTCTCTCTCTCTCTCTCTCTCTCTCTCTCTCTCTCTCTCTCTCTCTCTCTCTCTTTCTCTCTTTCTCACTTGACGTCCTACCCTTTCTCTCTTGCCTATTTTTGTCGTACAGATATGCAGTACACAAGCCCGTGACCTACATTGATTCTGGCTTCGAATAATTGTTGGTTATAAAATCAATACACAGTTCAGTACAATGTGAAATTAATTTCCACCACCACAGTCATATCTAGAGCTAAGCGATTCAATAGCCAGGTATTGATTAAGCCAAGCTTAGTCAGGTACAAGGACACAGTTTTACTAGAGCGCCCAGTTTAGTTCGAATTCACTATGGGACGAGCTTGCTATTTTGAACGATTGGCAATCACTTACATAGGTATAAGCTATGATATAAGCCGAGATAAATAGATAGATAGATTTTACATGCAAATGAATGTAATGTCAGCAACAGAAAGAACTAAGGGTGTGTTGTGCCAATCACCCACCTAGAAAAGACTCGCATGTTTTCAAATCGGCATTCGAAATCCACACTGGGTGATATATCAACAGAGACGGAAAAGCTGTTAGACAAATGCGATAACAGATTGATAGATAGATAGATAGATAGATAGATAGATAGATAGATAGATAGATAGATAAATAGATAGATAGATAGATAGATGGTTGAACCTGTAGATAGATATGGTTGAACTGATAAATATGACTAGATATATCATACATACATACATGAAAAATAAAGTATGTTAATTATTAATGTTGTTGTTTTAAAATGATACATGGCACTGAGATGCTAGTAATCAGTATCCAATGTATATTAGTCTAAAAAATGCATGATCTGAAAATTATACCATTCCAAACATAATACAATAATTTGAGACTAGATCAGAAGAACGCAACACATGTCATTAGAGTCGTCTACTTTCACTGTCTCTCTCGTACATCACATATCAACATCTTTCCAAGAGTCAAGAGTTTTCCAAGAAAATCTGATATACTTTCCCTCTATATCGTTCATTCACTCATACACACATACACACACTTACTTTCTCTCTCCTCTCTCTCTCTCTCTCTTGTCTGATCTCGTCTCTCTCTCTCTCTCTCTCTCTCTCTCTCTCTCTCTCTCACGTCCACTCCCTCACTTGCATATACATTTATATGTATATATGCTTGATTATGCATTAGACTATTACAATATGATGGATAGAATTACCTTGCCAAATACTGAAGGTGACTTACGATGATATTTCAATGTTTATTTACAGCAACTTCAGAACAAATAAAAGTGAATCTCTTCGCCTATCTACAGTAGTACTTAAATTTAATTCATTTCATTTACCTAATATGTAAGCGGCAGAGAAAATCACTTACATTTAAAATCTCAAGATGTTGTGAATATTCATCGAAATATCAACAAACTCACCAGAAAACCTGTTTTTCGGGGAGGTTTTTTGCGTATAATCTATTTTGAATACCTATATATATGCTTTTCAGAATTAGATTCATATCTTACGACCCGTGTGTATGCACACACACATACACACATACACACACACACATATATATATGTGTGTGTGTGTGTGTGTATGGATTTGTTTGTTTTTTATCAATATATATCAAGAAAGCATTGGATTACTTCACGACGGACAAAAAATATTTACACAAGTACATGTGCGTATGTATTTGTTTGTGTGTTTATACACACAATATATATATATATATATATATATGTATATATATATATATATATATATATATATATATATATATATATATATATATATATATATATGTATGTATATATACATACAGAGAGAGAGAGATACGTGCATATCAGAATGATGATGAAATATACAAAAATGGATGTGTAGGTATCAATAAGAAGAAAAGTTCTGTGCAAAGATTCAAGTAAATAAATTCATATATAATATTTTAAGATAGTATTTTGTTAAACACATTTCTGCATTAATTGAAAAGTAATTTGTATTGTATGCCATTGCACGTTATGTTGAATTGAGTTACATTATCGAAGATTATTGGTTTTGAAACACCCAAAATTTAAAAACACATTCAGAGTTATTTACAACCTTCAAACGAAAGTTTATAAACAATAAGATAGTCTTGAATATTCAGACAGATAGATAGATAGATAGATAGATAGATAGATAGATAGATAGATATAGCACAGCACACACGCAATCATGGAAACAAATTCAAAGTAATAAAGGGGCATAACTCACCTGTTCCTACTCTTCATCACGAGCATCGGACGCAAGAAATATTGAAAAAAAAAAAAGGAAAAATCAATGAGAATACAATTTTATCCAAATTATCAGTAGAAATTATAATGTTTTTTAATACTTCAAATTATATTAATTAATTTTATCCAAAAAATATTTTCTATCAATATTTTCAAAGATATGTTTTTCGAGAATAACAAACCATCGATCATAAGGATTTTTATAGACCTTTTTTTTTTCAATGGTAGAAACTAATTGTGACAGAACGAATTATACTTCTTCAAAAATTCTGTCATTTTTCATCTGATATTTGAATTCCTGTTCCTATTCTAATAACTAAGAAAACATCATTGTCACCATCATCAATATCAGCATCTACCTAATATGGAATAAGAGAAAATATGTATATCTACGTAATACACAAATGATCTTTGTAGCTTGAGGATGAAAAAATCATAAATTTCACACGATAAATATTCACCATTCAATTATATTTCAATATTCCCTCCTTGTGTTATTAAGGCTTTGTATTTTGGTTTGAACATTCAAATGCATTTATCAGAAGGATAATGATTGAAAACAAAACTCGTCTGGTCAGTCACTCTGTAGAAACTGTCAAACAAGCAACATCTTTTGGAAGTATGCTGTGTTTGGGGGTGATCAATTAGAAATTTGGAAAAATGAGTCGATCAATGAATGAGTTAGTTACTTCCCTCACCTTTTGTTGGATCACAAAAAAAAATCCAAATTTCTAAAAGAACGAGCATAAACGTGGCTGGACATAAAATAAAGGATCAATTTAGTATAAATTTGCATTACAAATTGACCCCCCTCCCAAAAAACTATATACCTTTTTTTTTCTCTAGAGAATAAGGAGTAAATGTATGAATTTTCAGTTATTTGGTTCCATAGATGCGGCCTGTACGCATGAAACATATATAATAAGCCAAACAGACCCACCTAGAAACTGGAAAAACCTTTACTGACAATCTTGGTTGACGGTAATATTTTATGAGAATATCAAATAAAGTTTAATACCTGTGGCGTCTTCCTTAACCATGACTTCTTCCCGCTTTAAATTCTTTTCTTCTCCTTACTCTACGAGCAGTAGAATTGACGCACTATGTGACCTGGGTGAAATATTCCTAAACTGATGACCAAATGCTTTTAACACCTCCAAGAAGGGCCCTTTTTGCCACACCCACAAAACTGTGGATTCAAAACTCCTGCTACAATAATGTTTTCGTTTACAACACCGTGCAGCGCGATTTTTGTTCCTTGGTAATGAGTGTTATTTTCTGAATGCTTATGTGTAAAAAGTATTTTTTTTTAATTATTACTCCTTTCTGACTTTTCTTTCGTAGCCAGGGTGAGGATATTTATATGCAATTGTTTTTCTTAATTTACGTGATGAACGGAAGTGCAAATTTGCTTGTTGTCTAATAGAAAATAAGTAGATTTCAGATTAATACTGTTTTAGTTGCAAAAGCAAAGTTTGAAGAAAATAAGTCACATTTTCTATACTTTACAATAAATATAATCAACCAGAAAATTAACATTATAAGTCAAGTTTTTGAAAATCTACACCGTACAATCGCTATTAATGAGAGCTATGAATTACCTTCATTGTTTTCAAACAAACATGAAAGGATTTTGGAAAAGGCAATTTCGTGGGCAGTGCAGCATGGTGTCAGCGAACCGTGTTCAAATCCTGGCTGCAATAGTACGTCTTCACCAACATTGAAAAAGGTATGAATACTACTCACCCAGCAGGTCGAGATAGGGATTTCTCTCTGCCGCAAGCAAAATGTGACCCAGTTTAATAGGTCCCAAGTCAGGTGAAGAAGTAACCCAGTGAAATGTTGTGTACCCATTATACTATCCTCAAAATCGACTATGTTAGTTGACGTATCTTTAACAGGGAACGGGTCGCTCAGAAGATGTTTTTATGGAAGATCAGAGTGGTGGATGTAGAGAAACTGGGTTGTAAGAAAAGAGGAAGGGCACGCGCTGCCTCTTTTGACGGCTCTTGGATCATTAGTCTACGCACCCATATATATATATATGTATATATATATATATATATATATATATATATATATATATATATATATATATATATATATATATATATATAGCCAAGAAAGCTTTACAGCTTTAGACATTAGGAAAGCTTATTTTTTAAATTTCCCAATATCTTCCATTTAATTGATGCCATTTCATTCACTGTTTTTGTTTTGTTTTTTTCATGTTTTACTCAGAATTTGATTTTAAGGTACTACGTGCAAAATTTTATTAGGTAAAGACCAAAAGCATTGTTAGCAGCAGGCTGTATAGCACTACCAATCGGTGAGAGGTTCAATTCCTGCAGCAGCCCCATTTTATCAAATTGTTTGTTCTATTTACGTTGTCTAAATCGAGTGATATACTAACTGTGTGACGTTGGGTAATCACTTCAGATAAGTATCTATATGATATATCTCAATTTATGATTTATATGAATATATATATGGTGCATGCCTGTAAATGTTTTAGTGTATGCGTTCATGTGTGTAAATATGCCTGTGCATGGTTATGTATCTAAGTTCATGTGTGTATCCAAGATTTGTAAAAGAGTCTAAAAGTGATTTTGTAAGTGTGTACATTGGTGTACGCCAGCAATGACAAACTTGTGACACACGTCTTAGTAGTGACACGCAACAGGTTTCTGAGTGACATAAACTGGACTGAAAACACATAATATATTCCATTTCACCATACTAATTTTATAAGTATATCTTGAAATTTCGAATTATATTTCATTGAACTTCAAATTTTATAAAAAAAAATATAAGAGAAAAGGGCCGTTTATCTATGAGCGTTACCGAAAACTAAAATGCTTTTGAGTGACACTCCGATAAGAGGATTATTGAAAAAAAAAGAAATAAATTTTGATTCATAGTGCAAAAGAGGTTCGACATTATTGGTATATGCAATTGTGTGAGTGAGTGTGCGTGTGTGCGTGCAAGCAAATTGAAGTCGAGTTCTGAGTGGTTGTCTCCCTTTAGCCGGAGTTTTCTTTGCCTAAATAATGGCAGATGTATTTTTCAAACGATGATAGAAGCCTTTCTCTAACCAGTTGAATGAGGAAAAGAATGAATCAAGATGCACTCACACACACACATATAAATATATATATACATATATACATATATATATATATATATATATATATATATATATATATATATATATATATATACATATGAAGCTTTGCAGTTTTTAACAATAAATATATGATTTTTTTAATTTCCAAAAAACCTGTCATTTCAATCAATTATTTCCCAATATTTGTTATTGTGATTTATGTATTTTTTCAGTGTTTCTTATATTTTGCACGCACACACACTCATGCACACACACGTGCACACGCATGCATATATATATATATATATATATATATATATATATATATATATATATATATATATATATATATATATATATATATATATATATATAGTTCTTTGGCAGTATTTTCCTTTAAAGATGTTTCTTTACAGACCACAAATATCTTTTCTATTCTTTAGTAAGTACTAAATTTGAAAAATCAAAAAATACATCTTGTTTGTCATATTTGATGTATATATATTGCCTAATTGGCGAGACTCACTCTTCTTTTTTGAAAAAAAAAGTTTCTTTCTGCTTCGATTACATAAAGCATCAAGTATAGAAAAATAGCTGGTTCATATCTTTGTCTTGATTTGATAAACTTTTGATCAAATTAAAATTACGTATTTATTCATTTCATGTAAATGTTAAAACCCCGCCAATTTGGTGATCTAGTCGATTCAGCGAAACACACACACACACACACACACACACATGTATATACATATATATACATATATATATATATATATATATATATATATATATATACATAGATATATATATATATAGATATATATATATATATATATCGATACATTCAACTTTATACTTCGAAAGTCAAGTTATTTTAGAGTAGAGCTGGAAATATATAATATGAAGAGGATTTGCTACACAAACAAGTTTATGTTTCTGCCCTCTCTAGGCCTCATCAGACGAATGTATATATATATATATATATATATATATATATATATATATATATATATATATGTATGTATGTATGTATGTATTTATTTATGTATCTATTTCTCTTGTCCTTAATGTGCATAGTTCATTCATATTCATTTCAATTTGAGAACGTTATTCATTGGCCCAACTTCCCGCTGCTATAGTGTCTTGCTCGATGCATTGTTTAATGACCCTTTCATTATCTATCCTGAATTCTCTCTGTCTATATTAATCACTTCCTTTTCTTTCTCTTCTTCCTACTAATCACTCTCGTTAAACCATCGTCTTTCACTTTACCACTTTCACTCTCTCGGTTGTTTTTGTTTTTTCTCTCTCTAAGTTATTTCTCTTTCTCCATCTCTCTTCCATCGATTTCTCTCCTCCTCTCCTTCAACCTCTCTTGGCTTCCTCTATTTTCTTTCATATTTTTTAACGATATCACCTTAATTTAGGCAGCGGTCCAAGATTACTAGCGGGAGTATAAGGTTGTTTGAAGTCTGCTGAAAACGTTCCCAGAACAATTGAATTGTGTACACACGCACCAGCCTCTAGACATACACACACACAAACTTATATATATATATATATATATATATATATATATATATATATATATATATATATATACATATATATATATATATATATATGCGTGTGTGTCTACATTAAATAAACACATGCATACAAACATACTACTGTATAGCAATGTTGTATGGCATCCTATTTGCTAATGCAGTGAGTTCGGTTCTAATAGGATGCCCCCCTATTGTGTCCCTGTGCCAGACTAAATCCAGCGCAGAAAATGCATGCTCGGCGCCTGTCCCCTGCAAGGTAATGGTTAATGAGTTCGATATTACCTTGGCATCTCACTTCCAGACAATACCTGATCATGTATATAAACACACACATACACACACATAAATATCTATTTATTTATTTATGATGTTCGGCAATACAGCTATAGTTCAACAGAGAAAATATTCACATTTAATATACGCGTGCTCATATGTTTCTACTTTCACTTTCACTTCAACTGATTTCTTACTTTTTTTTCTTTTTTCTGGCACGCCATGGTTCGCTAGCATAATAACTGTTGTCCCTTTTCCACTTCCGGTACATACAAGTATGAACGGACTAAATTGGCCTAATTACAATGTGGTAAGACAGTCTGGGAGAAAATGTGAAAAGGACAACGGATAGTATCTAGAGGTATTCCAAAAAGGAAACAGGGAAGAGGTTGTCAGTCTGGTTGGTCACTCGGTAGAAAATGTCACGTGATCAATGCCTTTAGGTAGCAGGGTGATCAAGTGGAAAAAACAGGGAATAAGTTTTGTCCGGATGAAAAAATTAAAAAAATCAAAAATTGAATATAGGATTTTAAAAAATAAAAAAAACGCGAGAACTGCTAGACACACACTTAATTACCAATTTAACATGTACTTAGATGGTAAATTGATACCCCCCCGCTACCTAAAAAATATTTGGGAGCAAAAATTTTCAAAGAAAATTTTTTTAGAGACATAATTAAGAGTAAGTTAGTGGGTGCCCTTACGCTGGCCACGACAACAGCCGTCCCACCCGGGCTTTGCATATTATAGTTTTTCCCTTGTCTCAGAATTCTTTGAGGTTTTTGCAAGCTGTGAAATAGATTTAGTGGTTGCACCAACCAAGATGGCGTCACTCACTTCACCATACCAACTATCGAGAAAATTTCAGCCCTTTAACTCAACACTTAGATAACGTAAAAACTGAAAAACCTAATAAAGGAAGTAGAAATGAAAGAATAAACAGCTATATATCTTATTTACATAATATGTACAAGAATGATCAAGAATTGGTTGAAGGAATTCAAATTTTGAAAAAAAATTCAAATGAAGGAAAACATGAAAAAAAGAAAAGAAAAAGTGATATAATGAAACTAAAAAAGAAGTGTGCAATAATAGGAAAAAGGTTAAGTGAGAAAGAAAGAAATACAGAATGAAAGAAAGAAAGAAGGAAGGAAATAAAGAAAAAAGAAAGGAAGGAAGAAAGAGAAATAATGAATGGAAGAAAGAAAGGAAAGGAGAAATAACAAATCAAATCGACAGAACTAGATCGATGAATGAAAGATAAGAAAATCTAAAGAAAGGGTTTTGAAAAAAAACCTGTTTAGAAGTGAAAGAAAGCTAAAAGAAAGAAAGAAAGAAAGAAAGAAAGAGGGGCGTTGAAATATAGCCTTTGCCGGAAATCAATGTTTTTCAAGAATTGACTGTGAAAGAGCAGAAATAAAGAATAGAAAGAACGAATGAAAAGTCTCCAACACTAAAACAATAATTTTCGATTTAGAAAAGTGGAACATGTCAAACTTTAACTGGGAGTGTCTTTTAACAATATATATATATATATATATATATATATATATATATATATATATATATATATATATATATATATATATATATATATATATATGTATATATATACACGTCTGATGAGGCCTAGAGAGGGCAGAAACATAAACTTGTTTGTGTAGCAAATCCTCTTCATATTATATATTTCCAGCTCTACTCTAAAATAACTTGACTTTCTAAGTTTAAAGTTGAATGTATCGAGCACTTTATGAAATAAATCTATCACATATCAGACATTGCTTTATATTATGCTATATTGCTAACCTGAAATGTACCATATATATATATATATATATGTGTGTGTGTGTGTGTGTGTGTGTGTGTGTACGTGCGTCTGTGTTTGTCTGTGTATGTATGTATATATATATATATATATACATGTATATATATATATGTATTTATGTATATGTATATGTATGTATATATATATTTGTCTGTCTGTGTGTCTGCAAAGATATATCTTTTGGGGTGTATGTTTGCCCCCTCCCTCTCTCTCTCCCCCACGTGCGTCTGCATGTGTTTGAGTACGTCTGTGTGAGTGATGCATCCCTAGTGAGTATGCGTTCGTGCGTGTGTGTAGAAGATAATTTCTAGTGTCTATTGTGTTCGGTCCTCACAGATTGCCACCTTGTTGAGACCTTGTGCCAGACTAAGCTGAACCTAAACATTTTACATATGTGTGTTGAGCATGTGTCTATGTGTGTGTTCCCTGATATGTTTGCGTGTGCATATATATTCATGTTTATTTGTGTGAGTTTCTGAATTTCGATGTATTCATTTTGAAACGACACACACAAACATGCGTATACAAACATATATATATATATATATATATATATATATATGTGTGTGTGTGTGTGCGTGTGTGTGTGTGTGTGTGTGTCAATACTTTTAATAGTGAGATTTTGATTAGTGCAGCTTTCAGTGTAGTATAGTTCTGACATTATTGCTTCACGAATTAATTCAAAGTAAAAAAACATTAATTTATTATTAGACCTTGTACGGCAAGAACAGTACGGTAATTTTTAATTTTTGGAACGAAATAACCGCACTGATCAAGGTATATATATATATATATATATATATATATATATATATATATATATATATATATATATATATATGCCTGTACGTACGTAAGATGACCGAGCATGGCAATGAGGGACTTGGCCAAAACATTTATTGGTATAGCTAATGTGAAAGCTATTTTTTTAAAGATTGAAAGGTTGTTGGCAGGTTAGATACATTGCTCACCTGTACCCGAGTATCCGGGTTAGAGTTGAGGCGGAGTCGGGGAGTGTAGTTGGGGTACAAAGATTGGGCAAATGCTGTTAATCATTGGGACCTGCGCCATTTCAGAGAACGTGTCCCGAGGTGCGTGGTCAGATTTAATCAATAACAATGGCGTACCTGTACAATTATATTCAGAACCCTGGAGAGAACCCGACCACAACCAACCCATCTCTCTCCTCTCTCTCTCTCTCTCTCTCTCTCTCTCTCTCTCTCTCTCTCTCTCTCTTCTGCTCCCCCTCTCCCTCTCTCTCTCTCTATCTATCTCTCCCCCCCTCTTCCTTCTCTCTCTATCAATCTATTCCCCCCCTCTCTCTCTCTCTCTCTGTCAGATTCACACACAGAGCAATTCTTTTAATCTGTCTACTCACCAAATTAACTTCGATTTTATTCTCTTTTTAAAAATCTTTACAACGGTGTAAAGCCATAAATCTGTATATCACTGTTCACGTCTTCCTCTTTCTCTTTGATTCTATTCTATTCTATTCCCTCTTATTCTCAAGTTCCTTGTATGTGAGCAAATGGGATGTTTGAATGTCGTTTTTGTATGTGACACTTGGTTGGAAGGATGAGGTCGGCCCTGGACAAGCCAACTTCACCTTGAGACTCCATTGGCTGGAGGGTTATTTTGCACATTGGCCATGCTGTCTACGGTCCTTTTACGGTGGAAAATCTCTCTGAAAATCTTTATTCGCGGAGGCAAACCATTCATTCATTCATTCGAGCGTGTGATTTATCTCTCTTTCCCCCTCTCTCTCCCACTGTCTGTTTTTTATCGCCACCTTCTGACCTATGTCTCTTTCCCTCTCTTGTTTTTTAACACAAAAACACACACTAATACATACACACACACACATATATATATGTATATGTGTGTATGAGTGTGTGTCAATATATATATATATATATATATATATATATATAGATATATATATATATATATGATACTTTGTTTAAAATTATTTTTAATAAAAAAATTTGATACATGAATCAGTACAATTGAGGTTTTGAAATTTGATTATTTTCATTATTAAAACATATAAATGATAAAATATAGAGCTATCTATTCTCCCCAATCTTATATATATATATATATATATATATATATATATATATATATATATATATATATATATATATATATATATATATATATATATACATATATATATATTTAATGATGTTGATAATGATCACCATTATAATAGCCCAATATACTTTCATAAATTGCTTAATATATACATGTATATTTATATATATTTATGATTTTTTGCTCTAATATCGGATTGGGTATGTTTCCCTTGTAATGTATCTTGACCTGACGTCTCTATTCTGAAATTGTCTATTGATCATGGCTCGTTGATCACATGTTCGTTAATTGTACTTTGCCTAATTATCTTCCTATTTTGCTTCTGGTGAGATTTGCTTGTTACATGTTTCTATATTTCTAGTCCTATACACGCATTTGTGTATCTTTAGATTATTACACGGATTTTTGATCGGGAAATTTCGCTGTGTATCGTTCTATCTCTATGATAGAATTTTATTTAGGAATTAAGTGCATTGGCAACAATGAAGACTATGCTGGATATATATATATATATATATATATATATATATATATATATATATATATCTGTTGCATAAAATGAATACTCTATTCATGATGATGATACAGACTTATCGATTTAACTATTTATATATGTGTATGTGTGTGTGTGTGTATTATGGCTTGGCTTCGCAAAAGATGATTTGGGACGTTTGTTTCAGGCCCTCAAGTGAGCAGGCAGGCTTATGCAGGAGTTACAGTTTTTTCTGCAGTGGTTGCAAGAGAAAATCTGGCTGGCAGAGGGAGCTCCCGCCTTCTCTCTACCTTTCTACTCTTCCTCATATATATATACATATATATATATTTATATTTGATGTTTGAAGAATTTAAGATTGAACACAAGCTTCTTTCTAGAGTCTAGGCATATGTACGTCCATGAATATCTATCAAGCTCAGCACAGGGCCATAATGGGGGTGGCAAGATTGCGTTGCACTATATTTTTTTTTAAGCAGGGAGATTATGCCTGCCTCGTAAAACAGCATTCGAAGTCCTTGATTTTCTCTTGGCTCGATCACCAGGTTCTAACAGGAATTATGCAACTATCGAACCAACCAAGCAGTCCCACGTGCGTGTCTTTTGGGGGAGTGCTTTTGTGTAGGGGGGTGTACTTGTGTGTCATAGTGCGTTCCGCTGAGGTGCGTGTGGCTGTGAATGCATGCGTCTTTTAGACATACCGAATACACTCGTGCAAAGGTCGAGTTTATAAGATCAAACTTCCGGACCAAAAATTGGGGTCGACCAATACACGAGTAATTATTGTGTAAGGTTGAAATCAAAAGCACAATGGGAATGACTTTGCTTCAAAAAAGGAAAGGTATCCAATGGTTACTGCCAACAAATAATGAATATTCAAATAATTACCAATTAATACTGAGAAGACGTGCAAAGCCTTCGATAAATTATAATCGTGTAGTTTCTAATGATATATTATATACTCAAGAACCAGGGTCGACTTATACACAAAGTATGCCATGAAATAATGATTTTGCGACCACAAATCAAGGTTCGATCTATACACGATAATATACGGTATTAAAATCATTGAAAAAGTGAAGGAAATTCCAACTTACCGTCGTCAAAGTTGAAGAATTTCCAGACTTTCCATTCCTTTCCCATTTATTTCACGCTGTCATCTGAAACTCTGTAATGAATTCCATCGCGTCCTCCAATTGGCAGGTGATGTCCACTTGGTGTTTCCCTTTGACAGCTGCCCAAGACTGTCACCCGTAGGATCGGTCAAGTCCAGTACTACATGGTCACACCATTCTTCGAACACGAGCATATATAAATTCATCATGTGATTAGAATTTGGATGAAGATATCTGACAAGATGATATTAACAGTGACAATGTGGAAAAAAGATACAAATTATTTATAAGATAATCATTTTATTCACATGTTTTGCTGGTTTCGGCATCATCAAAATACGAATGACTACCTTAACAATATTTCATATCTGCTTCATTTGTGCTTCGTTCCATTCCGACGAATTTGAAACCAGCGATACGTGTAAATAGTCTATTTTACGAACAATTTGTGTCTTCCCACATTGTCACTGTCAATATCATACACATTATTTGAATGATAATCACATATTTACAGGTTTCCTTCCGACCCGAAAGTAGAGCAACCCTATAAAAACGTTTCGTAATTTGAGGAAAAATGAGCGTTCCCAAACGCAAAAATGGTGGTGATGGTGTGTTAGGCTAAATAATCGGGGTTAGGGGTGGTTTTCAGAAGTTTGGTTCACGCTGCTCCGTTTTTTTTTGGGGGGGGGTCTACGAAAGACCTCAAACTGGGATAGCTTTGGGCCGTGTCTGCGAGCATCTATGATTTATCTCGATTTATTTTTCACATGCACCGGTGAGACGGTTTGCAAGGCTGCGACACTCAGCGTAAGCATCCCTGACGTAGAAAAGGGCTATTCTTGGGGTCTGGGAACGCTCAGAATTTTTCCATAAATAAATCGATGGTAATTGCTTCTTAAATTTACGCAATTTCAGTTTACAAAAGGCTTCAAAAGAATGCTCTACTTTCGGATTGGGTAACCTATATATATATATATATATATATATATATATATGTATATATATATATATATATATATGAATGTATATGATATGTGTGCATTTTGCTGATGTGGGCGTTCTTTTGTAAGTTTGTTCTGGCCAACCATTGTTAGGCAGTGAAGTGGCTTTGGTTCTTTGTGGTTTTGTGCCAAAGCGCTTCCAGTCTTTAGAAAAATGTTCGTATTTATTCTCTTTATGATTTTCTTGATTATCTCTCTTTTTTTAGCCGACGTCATCATGCATGTGACTGTAATAGTAGTAGTAGTAGCAGTAGTAGTAGTAGTATTTGTCGTCATTGTCATCATCTTAGAAATATTAATAAAGTTCTTCACTTCAATGTAGAATTCTTTCTTCTTATCACAGAATGTCCAATTATTCTTGTCGATGTGACATTTTCCGTCGAGTCTTCTCCTTTCCTTTATTTTTTTCGTCGTTATCTTTTTTCATCTCTTTTCTCTCCTCTTTGTCTCTTCTTTTTTTCTTTTTTTTTTTTTTTGTTTCAAAATAATTCCCCATTCTCTTTCCTTGATCATTCGCTTTCTTTCTTCCTTTAATTCTTTTTTCTACCAATCTTTCCTTCCTCCTTCGTATATATATATATATATATATATATATATGGTTATGAGGATGTATACATTGTATGTGTATGTCCAATTATGGGGACATGTTTAGATGGACATATTCAAAGATACACACTTGTAGGAATGTCTGGTCTTAGTAAGTGAGGATGATAAAAGGCCTTTCGATATGTCAAAATTGAGAAGAGGTTAATTTATTTCAAGGCATAATGGCGTGGAGTTCTTACCCTGAAATAAACATTGCGGGTATTTTGTTTGACAATTTAGGAAAAGGCGAGAAATATATCAGAACTTTGGTTTTTTCTCCATGAATTTATTCCTTCTTCTTCTTCTTCTTCTTCTTCTTCTTCTTCTTCTTCTTCTTCTTCTTCTTCTTCTTCTTCTTCTTCTTCTTCTTCTTCTTTTTCTTCTTCTTCTTCTTCTTCTTCTTCTTCTTCTTCTTCTTTTCTTATTTCTTTCTGATATTCTGTCATCTACCCTCCATTCATCATCTCAACCCGATCAGCATCTTCACTTTCATCATCAATGCCATCTCATAACCATATATTCGAACTCTTTTAGCTCTCATACATTTACAGCACTCCTATCTCCGGTTTCTATGCACCAAGTATTAATGGAGAGCAACTAGTGGTTATATCATCGACAATGTTGACGAAAAGTCCTGGAAGATTATATAATCGATCTGTTTAAACTTTCTTCCCAGTTACTTTGAAATCCTAAATATTTTGAAAGTATGGGAAATAATTCGTTTTCTTTTACCTGCCCACGAAACGAACTTTTTTGGTTTCAAGAAGAACGCTCACCTTCATGGGGATTTGACCATTCGAAGAAATGATCAATGCTCTGAGTAAAAATGCAGACATCAAGAAGCGTGTTGTATAAAAGACCTTTAAACTTGAGAAGAGGTTAATTTATTAAGCTGCATCACGAAGTCGAACTTTTCTCTTCAAGAATAAACATGTTGAATGAGAGGTTTTGTTTTTTGACAATTTTTGGAAATGTTTTGTTTCTTTTTTTATTGTCGTTCTTTTTTTCATTCTTTTTATTTCTTTTTTTCTTTTTACTTTTTTTTCTCTCTTTCTTGAGTTCTTTTGAAGTTTTATCCATATTCACTCTTAATATTTTTCTTCTTTTTTACTTCTTTTATTTTTTAATTTTCTTCCGTTCTTCTTTTTTTCTTTGTCAATTTTCTTTTTTTTTAATTTTTTCCACGAATTAAATTTCCAGTTTTTCTTATTTTTTTCTTGTTTTGATCATTTGCAGACATTTTAATTTTTCTTGTTTTCAGTTTTTCATCTTACCTTTTTTTTCTTTCATTTTTCTGTATCATGACTTTCTTTTTTTTATTTGTTCTTTTTTCACATCTTTTTTCTCATATATTTCTTTTTCTTTATTCTTTTTTGTAAACTGTTTTCTTTTTACTTTATTTTCCCTCTTCCTCCTTGACCCCTCTTTTTTCTTTCTTTCTTTCTTTTTTCTCTCCTCTCTTTCTTTTTTCACTCCTTCTTTCTTTCTTTTTTCTACGCATACATTTCTTTCTTTCTTCCTTTCTTTCTTTCTCATCCAATGTACATTTCTTTCTTCCTTTCTTTACTTCTTATCCACACATATTTTCCTTTTTTTTTTCCTCAAAAGCCTGTCTTCTATCTAGACTCAAACGCTTTTTATTACCATCGCAACTGCCTCGCTCACTGAGCAGGCTTAATGCAAACATCAATATCGAGCCGAAGAAACTTAACAAATAGAAATAAAGGATAGAAATGAGAATAAAAATTCTTCATGTTAAGAGAAAAAAATGGTACTGGTTTATTATTGAAACAATTTCAACCAATTAGTTTTGCTACTTAGTTGGTGCAATCAGGATATCTGCCAAGGTCGATAAATCAATTGCATGAATTGGAAAACTGGTCTTAGGTTCTCAAGATGGGAATTCAGGTTTCTTTTTCGTTAGTTCTTACCGTACCGAATGATTATAGCTATTCCAGCTAACCGTATTTTTTTTTGCTAAGTAAATGTAACTGAAATGAAAAAATTAAAATAAAAAAAGATAACACTAAAACCAAAGTTTGACCTGGCTATTTGACTAACCCTAGCTCCTAGCCCTAATATCACCCATTATCCTAACCTAATCCTCCACCCTAACCATAATCATGTATTATTTACTCGATAAGATAATAACAACCGGATAAATTTCATTTACATTAAATTAGTAAACAAAAATACGGTGAGCTGTAATAGCAATAATCATTTAGTGTGATAGTGACTAACAATAAAGAACACATTTTTTTCTTTTTTCACATGCGAAGACCCATAAATATACATCATTGCTGAGATATTTATATATTTTCTAACGATGTAAGAGGTCATTGTTCGAGTCCAAGAAAAGGGCTACAATTTTGAAAGGTAATTCTATAAGAAAGCAGGCTTTCCTTCATTCGGATAAGTCCATATTTTTCCCCACCGGTCGTCTCCCTTACCAAACAAAGCCAAATGAATTCAAACAAGAGGAAGCCTTTATCCCTAAAAGTACACATACTCTATTCTTACTCTGAGAATAAAATAAGATAAGTTGTATCACCATGGACCAGTGGATAGCAAGCTTGTTATGCCATTTATTTATATTACTGTAGAGCGTTTGATCCTAATTGCAATATTAAACTAAGCCCGGTAAATATCAATAACCCCTCAAAATGTTCAGAGGGCACCTACTCTAGGTCTTGCAAACACAAGCTACGGAGTTCGATCCTCAAGGCTGGATAGTCACTCATTGAAAACAGTCGCGTGACCAATGTCTTTTGGCAGCATGCCGTATTGGGGGTGATAAAAAAAAAGCAAAACGGGATGATCAATGAATAAATTACTTCACTCGATTCTTATTGGTCGATGATCACGGAAGAAAATCCGAATTTTCAAAAGAACAAGCGTGACCACTACTGGACAAAATCTGAGGGACCAATTTAGCATAAACTTACATTGTTAATTGACCTCTACTGACCACCTTTTTAGGGAGTTAAAAGAGAACATTTTTCTTGGAGTAAATGTTTAAATATCCAGCCCTCTAGCTCCATTGATGTAGCCTGTATGCGTGATACACACTTAGCCAGACCACCAGTTATACCCACTTAAAAACTGAAGAAACCTACGTTGACCGTTTTGATTGATTATTTGTTGGACAAAGCCAAGTTTGGCACAAGGCCTGAATCATGGGGCGCTTCAATAGTAACTCGTGGTTGGTGAACTAAGAAAAGTTGAAATCATTCGGCTTGTGCTTCATTATCGATTGATGCATTAAATAAATACCGTTTGTATCAGACAACAATACAAAATATCTACCTTCTTTTATAAATATGAACTTTATCGGATACTACCATTCTAAATCATATTCTATCACCGTCAAAAGTGCGTATAAAGGGCTGGCAAACAAGTGACAGCAAGTCACTTCAAATCCTCGACAGTCTCTTCGGTTTTTGTCAACGACTCCATTATTATTATTATTATTATTATTATTATTATTATTATTATTATTATTATTATTATTATTATTATTTCTTCTACTGAAGTTTTTTACTCTAGTAGTAGTAGTAGTAAAGATTATGTAACTAAACTTCATTGGCAGGTGACAATGTAGAAATTCAATTTCTGATTCATGATAAGCCACTGAGATATCCATCGAAGGATGCCGTATAAGTAGGCCTTTGTATACTTTCCTCTTTGTTTATGCATGATAGAGATCCGATAGGCAACTACTTGTTGCAAACCTCCTTTTCCAGCACATGAAGATCCGATGGATAAATTCTTGTTCAACGGGCAAGGGGGACTGGACATAAATACAGCAATGCAGAACAGCAGGGACAGAATGAATTTACAATTCCAATTCACTATTTCTCGAACTATTCAGCAAATAGATATATATATGCATGATAGATAGATAGGTGGATAGATGGATATTGTTTATAACTTTGAGAAGCGTCATTAAGGAGGTTTCTGGACAATTGAACTAATTTTTGTTGTTTTGCTGTTGGTACAATCTAAACGCACAGAAGGTTGTAGAATAGATCGACCTGAAAGTTATGGGAACATTAAAAATGAATAAATAGGACGAGTCCAATTGGCATTAAAAAAAAAATCATCACAATGCTTAAATAGTTATGTCAGATTGTTTTTGTGTGCGCATGCGTATTGTGCGTTTGCTGCAAAATAATAAGTCGTCTTCAAAAAGCTTTAATGGTAATGACATCGTTGAAAATACATTGCCGAAGAATTAGCTTTCGGCTGAAAATGTGAGACAAAAGTCAGAGAATGCAAATTAGAAAAAAGGGAAAAACATGTATAAACACGCCTCGCTTTGGATATAAAAGAAGCGGTGAATATCATTCGACCCCGAAACAAAATTTGAAGAGAATATGTACGAAGGCCTATGAGCGATCATTTTTTTTATATCAAAAACAAACAAAAAAAGGAACCTGGCACAAAAGAAAAGCCAGTCAACAAAAGTATGAAGCCTTAAGCGTAAATGAATTACAGAACTGAACAAAGGTTTTATATAACAAAACTTAACAAAAATAAAACAAAAAACTTCAGAGAAATAAAACGAACCTACCTTTACTCTTCTTCTTGCTTTCATCCTTCCCTTCTCCTTCATTCTCTTCTTCTTCCTTTTTCCTTCTTTTTTCCTTCTGTTTTCTCTTTCGCTTTTGTTTTGGTCCATTTCTTTCAGTTCCTTCTCTTTGAATTTTTCTTCTGTCCAGGATTCTTTCGTCAATATTTTTTTGGTCACTCTCTTCCTCCCATACTTCCTCGTTTCATTTCCACAATTTCTTTCTTTCTGTCTTTCTTTCGTTCTTTCTTTCTTTCATTCTTTTTTCTTTCTTCCTTCTTTCTTTCTACCTTTCTTACTTCCATTCTTTCTTTTTTCATTCAAATACATTCTTTCTTTCTTTCTTTCTTTCATTCGTTTTTTCTTTCTTGAGATCTCAATCTTTTTCATTTAAACGCATTCTTCATTTTCTTTCCTCTCCTCTTCCTCCCACTCTTTCTCCCTTCCTAATGTCTTATAACAAATATTCCCATTTTAGTAACGTTTAACTTTAGTACTTTCAGCTTATCCCCATCCTAGCGTTCTTACCACTCTTAGAATATTTCGCGCAAATATATAATACTTACATATATATATACATATATTTCTAAATATGTATATACATACATATATATATATATACACACACACATATATGTTTATTTATATGGTGTGATTGATTACATGATTAAATTTGTATTTGTGCAAATATACGTATATATGTGTATGTGTGTGTGTGTGTGCGTGTGCATATGTGTGTGTGAGTGTGAATCAATGATTATTGTATATAATTATATGTATCGATAAATATTGAAAACAAAAGTATCAATTGCTGAGAGTTAATGATAGAATGAATTCTCATATATATATATATAAATATATATATATATATATATATATATATATATATATACATACATATACATATATATATATATATATACTCAAAGGCTATGAAGAATCATGTGCAATATAGATGTATCAGATCTGTATGATGGATATAAAGATAGATAGATTGATAGATGATGAACAGAAAGTCGGCAGGATAGAGTGATAAAAAGATATATGCATAGATAGATAGATAGATAGATAGATAGATAGATCAGGAGACTCAATAATGAATGTATGAATCGGTGAAGACATGAAAGGATGTATAGATGATTTTTATAGACAGGTAGATATCGATAAAGTTCTCTGTAGTTATGGACAATACGTCGATAAATATATAGAAATTGTTTATAAATATACAGAGGCGTAGACATCGATAGTTTGAACGACTGGGGTTTTTATATTTGAAAACTGAAAGACACACAGACAAAAAGACACACAGACAAACAAACAGACAGACAGACGGACAGAAAGACAGACTAAGATTAGATACGTGCAATCAAATTCAGTTTGCCATAAAATGATATTTGTAATATAAATTAATAAATGCACACCCCTATGGGTTCACGGATACGAAACACATGCAAAAAAAGTCACACATACTTATGTTAACAAAGCACACATGAATAAACTTGAAAAGGCGTAGGAATTTATATGAATTTGATTGGTTATATTTAGATAAATGAATCGATAGATAGATAGATAGATAGATAGATAGATAGATAGATAGATAGATAGGCAGACACACAAATAGATAGATAGATAGATAGATTGATAGATTTTCTCATAAATCATCATTTCCTTAAAGTACGAAATTTTTTCGTCTATCTAAATAAACGCGAAAAGAATATGTATATTTATGATCCTGGTCTCATCTAAAACCTATTAGCAATTAAGTATTCTTTTCTTTAATTCTCTATATCTCATAAGCTATTTTCTTATTAGCCTCGGCAAGTAGGGGAAGATGTCTCGAGAGGGACTCATTGAATATTTTAAGAAATATAAAATGGACAAAACACCTCAAATAAAACAAGTGAGCAAAATTGAAAACTAAAAATCTTTTTGAAAATACTCAAGAAAAAGAAATTAGACAGACATTTTTCTTCTTTTTTTTTTTTCAACAAGTTCAAGAAATATAAAAATATTTTATAATTATGATAGCAAACACTTACCACGTATCCTGACACATTTTTCCGGGACGTTTTCTTGAATAATTCCTTCGAAGTCGCAAAGAGATATGTAGCTACAACCTGTAAGATCTTCGCGACAAGACCGTTGGCCCTTAATAATGCAGGTAGAAAAAATATATATTTGAATTTATGGTACCCCTTTCAAGTGTGCTCATTCAAGGGTGTGCCTTTCTATAGTCACACTATGAATGTACCAGTCCCGGCTCTAGCGTAAGAGGCACAGCATAACCAATTAGTCGCGCAGATGGTTTCTATGTTGACCGTTATTATGTCCAAACAAAAATATAGATAAAATATGTGCGTGTTCGTCAGCAAATGGGTAGCTAAAAAGAGAAGAAGAAAAAGAAGTACACATCATTCTTTGTGCTCATATATGTATTATATATTCAAGTATATACATATATATAAATATATTTATATATTTGCGCATCTGTAGGGAGTTTGTGCGCGCGCGTGTTTGTGTGTGTGTGTGAGTGTGCGCGTGTGTTATGAGGAGGGTGGCTTGAATTTATAATTAGTTAGTAAATATTATTTATGCAGAGCATTTAATGTATGTGGGTTAACAGTGTGAGTGGGGGGGGGAACAATAATGTTGGGTGTGTATATAAGGAAGTGAAGGAAATGTTCGTTTTCCTGATCAGGAACAAACGTGTCCAGTTAGGTTTGTATGCGTTTGACGGTTCTTTGGGATAGATAGATAGATAGATAGATAGATAGATAGATAGATAGATAGATAGATAGATTGATAGAAGGATAGAAAGATAGAAAGATGAAAAATGTTTAGATATATATATCAAATGACAGATAGATAGATAGATAGATAGATATAACTAAGATTGACCGTCAGGCGGACGTACAGACACAAAGTATACTTGTATAATAATGTTTGTGTGTGTGTGTGTGCGCGTGTGTGTGTGTGTGTGTGTGTGTGTGTGTGCGTGTGTGTGTGTGTCTGTGTTTGTACGTGTATGTCTGTGTGTTTGTGTGTGTGTATGTGAGTTTGTGAGAGTGTGTTTCTGTCAGTTTCTGTGTGTTTACCTGTATGTGTGTCTGTGTGTCCGTGTGTGTGTGAGTGCGCGCGTGTGTATCTCAGTCTGTGTGTGTGTGTGTATTTTTTCTCTGTGTGTGTATGTGCGTGCGCGTGTGTGTGTGTGTGTGTGCATGTGTGTGTGTGTGTGTGTGTGTGTGCGTGTGTGTGTGTGTGTGTGTGTGTGTGTGCGTGCGTGCGTCCGCGTTGTCATGGAACCTGCGAAGCAGGAAGTTGAATCAAAAACCTAGAGGATGGTCTGCGAGTGTATCCTGTTTGGGGACTAAATCGGGAAACTGGCAAAATTCATCCAGATATTTATATAGAACCGTACTGATCAGTAAGTAGATGTAAGTGGCCAGTTCTGGACCACCTGACCAGTTGTGAGAAACTTCCTATTTAGATTATGTTCGACAGAAGAATGGCGGTTTTAATGCATTAAGCAAATTTTTTTTTTTTTTTAACTTTTTTGACTCCTGGGTAATAAGTATTATTTCCCGATTGGTTACGTCTAAAAAGTATATAAAATGTCGATTGTTCCCTTCAAAGTTAGTTTTTACTTTGCACATTATCAATCACACAAAGTGAGTGAAAAAAAAACTACATAGTAATACCTTGAACAGTACGGTTTTGATTTGAGCATGTTTTGATGTAGTGCGGTTAAAGTATGATTCAACTCTATAACATAAGTATAAGCTTGAAAAATAAACACATTAGATTATGATAAAACCTTGAATTGTGCAGTTTTGAAAAGTACGGGACATTTTGGAACGATTTAACTGCGCTATTAAATATCGCTGCTGTGGTCAAGAAAGTAAAGTTTGGAAGGAATTTTTCTATACTTTTTTTGCACATGAGCAACTAGAAAATTAGGAGCAAGGATTCCATTGTGCGGTGTTTTCAGTCAGCTGGGCTTGCAGATAAGTAGATTTTACAAGTACAGAAACAACATTCATAGCTAGTTCTGGAAACAAAGTCACCACTGAACCAATCGTCGATAATTAAACTATATATATATATATATATATATATATATATATATATATATATATATATATATATATATATATATATATGTATGTATGTATGTATATATATATATATACATATATATATATATATATATATATATAGAGAGAGAGAGAGAGAGAGAGAGAGAGAAAGGGAGCAACAGCTTGGTGTAGATAGATGCGTTTACATTTCATCATGTTGCAGTCTATTAGGTTAGATAAGATGAAAAGTTTAAGTAAAGAATTTGACTTTCAATTTAATTAAAAACATTTATCATTTAAATGGCACTTATCACGTTTTGGAACTACACACTCCGATTATATCATTGTAATTCTATAATGTCAGTAGAAATGCAGAAGGTGAACTTTTGGGGCCCCCTTTTTATCGGGACCCGTTTTCAAACACCTACCTCCCCCATCGCCAGTAGGCCACACATTATTTAGCGAAGGCCTCCGTTCAGACTCAATATTTATCAAAGAAACGTCTTCTTGCATTGCTAATGTAAAATAATTGATAATTTGGTGGAGAGGGGGAGATAACGCTCGAAGTTAGGTTTACATCAAGAGACTTGTCTTTTTTTTTTTTATTTCGTTGCAGCACGTGTTCGACAGTCTATAATTAGAAAAAAAAATCCATAGGAGATAAAGATGGAAGCAAACACATTGGTGTTGTGCTAAAAAAGATAAAGAATCGAGGGAATGCAGGGCTGCCCAGTCTCAAATAAGTGTCATCCCCCACCTTTTTTTTTTGTTTAATCAAACTCAGCTAAGCACGAAGTATCCGATGGGAATCGAACGTACTAGACACATGAATGGGTATGCAAGACCATCATGGCAAATCACCATTCTAATATCACAATAAATTATAACAATTATATAGATAATCAAAATGGTTGGCTGGTCGACCGTTGTTGGGGGCGACCCAAAGCATTTTCGTTTCTTTCGCTACAATCCTTTCGGATAAGAGGGTGTGTGACTCCTGCCCCTGGCTCGACAACCACTTACCCTCAATCTTTTTTTTTCTTTAGCAGAGAGGCATTGAATACCATATTTCAAGTCTTTGGTACGATTCGACCAGGGATTGCTCCCCAGTTGCTTATGGTACCTGGTATCCCCAGACGCTCAGTCATCTAATGACCTTGCAACACGATTTGACCATGCAAATGATGATAATGTTTGGTATTAAATATCTATATGTTATATTGTATTATTATTCATATAGATATTTTTTTTGAAAATACTGGCTATGGCATGTTTCATCTCCTTACTGAATGCTGTTTATTCTACCAGGTTTGTCAAGGGTTTCAGAGGGTAGGAAGCGTCTCTTGGCTTATGGCTTTCGTTAGTGAGTGTAGTGCTGAAGTCGGTATCATTCCTAGAAGAATTAACACGATCACCACGACAGGCTCTCTAAATGATCCCCAGCTGCTTACGGCACCTGGTATTACCAGACGGTCACCAATCCAGGTACTGACCAGGTTTGAAGTTGCCGAACTTTGGTGTACGTGCGAAAACCGGTGTGTCCAACGCGATTTGGCTGTAACCATTTCTCGTTGATTCAGCAGTATGTCGAGTTTTTACGGAGTGGAGTTACTGGCCCCACGCCCAACTTTTCTCTTTTTTCAACTTGGCTTGGGACAGACTTAGGTTTAGGCTTAGGTGGAAGACGGTGATTTGGCCGGCTGAGATGAACTTTGAGAACTACACCAGGAACTCAGAAGTATAGGCTCAACCTTGACAGGAACTTTACCCTGGCTGAGGACCGCAAAAAATGGCGAAACATTGTTGTCTGATGCTTCCAAACGAGACTGCAAAACCTAATTGCTAATTGCAGTAGATATTCTTAAATCATTAGAGATTATTTTCAGTTTCTAGATGGTTCAATTTAAACCAAGATACGAATTATGCAGTACGTGGTATTATCGTTAACATCGTTTGAAGAAATAATACTTAAAGACGTAATGGCATCGTCATAGATATTTCAATTTGACTCAGTTTCATCTTGAGTTTGACTAAAGTTTGAGAATCGTTTTCCAAACCAACAAGAATTTCTTGAAACTCATTTGCATTCAAAGGACTTCTTCTGCTGGAAGAATTGAACCGAAAATTCTGTTCAAGGTCAGCAAACAATTGATAAATGGGTGAACACGAGACGGGCTTCATATTAGAAGGACAAAGATGATTTATTCAGGAGTATAGGTTTTCAAAAGAAAGGAGTGAAATCTGGGGTCAGCATTTGAAATTCGTACTGATACGAGAGAAATTATCAAAAGATAGAAGCTGGATTGAAGTTGAGGGTGGGGACAAAACTATTCGCTGAAAGAGTCGGTGCAAAAGCTAAGCTCAGAAAAGGAAGAAAACAGAAAAATCAAAAGTTAAAGAAACAAGAAAAATAAAGTTATTTAATAAATTCTTGATAAATAATTATTAAAAGCAGAAGTGCATTTCGGAAAATGCACAGCTTTTATGGAGTAACACATTTATTATTGCAAACTTGAATAAACTGAAGGTTGGTTTAAGAAGTGGAGGAGCAAAAGTCCATAGTTTGACACAGTTATTAGTTATATCTTAATCTAAAAGTTTCACCGTATAATGTTCGACTGTTATCAATGGAGGAGCGTTGGCTTAAGTGCATTGAGAGAGAAAGAGATTATGTTGAAAAAAGTATTTGTTGCATAAAGTAATTGCATTTTTCATTATTAAGCTACTACCTTAATAGTGTGTCTAAATCCCCACACAAACAAACATACAAACATATGCATATATATATATATAAACAATAAAATTAAACATGAAAGGAAAGTGAAAGTGAAAGTAGTTGTACCAGGAAAGAGAAAGACAAAAGGCGGGAAAGAGTGTAAAAGTTTGCTGGAAAGTAGAGGAAGCAAGGCAGAACGAGATAGACTGGGGAGTGGTTCTTGGTTGTGGTGGCAGAGAAGGGAAGGGAGTGTATACGGAAAGAGAGAGGACGATGCTGAGCTAGTGGAGTGGGTCGGAAACTAAGAACAGGGATGAGGTAGGAACAGGTGTGAGGGGATAATCCATTTCAGTAAATCAGTGCCAAGTCTACCTTACAAGACTGGCAGAGAGAAGCCAATTGATAAAAAGAGAGAGGAGGAGGAGGAAAATACTGTGATGGGAGGAGAGGGAGTGGGTAATAGGAAGAAGGCGGGGTACAATAGCGTATATAGACAAGGAGAGTGAGGAAAGAGGGGTCATTATGGTATGAGAGAACTACTGTTGGGAACAAACCGAAAAGAGAGAGAGATCATCAATAAATATATATATATATATATATATATATATATATATATATATATATATATATATATATATATATGTATATTGCCTTACTTTTTGAGCACTTGCATCTATTACTTTGGAATATATGCATGATACATGCACATAAATACAAACTGACATACATATATATATATATATATATATATATATATATATATATATATATATATATATATATATATATATATATATATATATGCACATCATTATTTGTGTGTGTGTCTGGCGGGCTGTTTGGCTGGCTGGCTGGCTGTTTCCGTCCGTTCTTGTTTTTGTGATATATATACATATATATATTAAGAGAGAGAGAAAGAAAGATAGATACACGGATAGATATGGAAGTTTACATGAATGATTCATATATATATATATATATATATATATATATATATATATAGGCATGGGTTGGCGTGTGGAAGTACATAATTTCATTGACATCTTCATACAAAGAAATATCATAGCAAACATTGCATATACCCCCACTTCATAGGGTATGCACGCTGTCTGTTTGCCCGTCTGTGACCATTTTGTTAGCACTGGGGCAAACTTCAAATCTTCATTCATAAGGCAAACAGAGGCAAGTAGGCATTTCAATTCCCGAGATTGGCGCAACAGTGTCTTTCTATGTTGCACTGTGCAAGCACTCCCCAACACGCACACACACACACACACACACACATATATATATATATATATGTATGTATACATATATGTATATATGCCTAAAATATTTATATATATATACGATTTATTCATATGTATAAATATATATAAATATATATGTATGTGTGTATGTGCCTGCGTGTCTGTGAGCCTGTCTGTGCGTGTATGGTGATCGAGTAATGTAAATTAATTAACATCCGATACGTTTACATGAATCAAATATTTGATGTTAATATATATATATATATATATATATATATATATATATATATATATATATATATATATATATATATATATATATATATATGTCTGTCCGTCTGTGCGTGTTCGAATGAGTGTTTGCTGTTAGAATGTATCAGCGTTTATCTATTCAGTTCTCATGTTCGGAAAGGAGGGGGTGTCATAACTGAAACTGAACGTAGTTCATGAAAAATTTCAAGAGGGGCAAAATATAATAGATAAATATTCCACTTCAGTCCTGCACAAGGCTACGATGAAGAGTCATGTCGCTAGACTCGGGCCTTTGGGTCAAACTAACTAACTTTCAGTCAATATCAAACATCATAGAATGGTTTAATTGTGTTTTTGCGTATACATCAAGATATGTTGATAGATGCATACCCACATAGTTGGATATATATTAAATTTGGTAGATATCTGGGTAGATACAAATTCATATGAAGTTTTGCTCAAACACGTGTATGTTTATGCATGATTTCGCATACTATATATATATATATATATATATATATATATATATATATATATATATATATATATATATATATATATATGTATATATATATATATATATGTCTGTGTGTTTATGTGTGTCTGTGTATTTATATGCGTATGTGTCCTAATGTCTGTATATGTGTGCACATCTCGGCATTTGTGTATATTTCTAAATATTGGAACAATTTCATGGGTTTTATTCCAATCATATAATTACGTAGTTCTCCTAATTCGAATGGAATTAAGTCTATTCTTAATGATAAAAGAAGAAACATATCATAATCATAGCAATTATAATCAACTAATTTAAGCATTGCATCCCAAAAGCGAGAACACACATACACACAAACAAACACATACAAGTATATCTATCTATCTATCTATATATATATATATATATATATATATATATATATATATATATATATGCGTGAAGTGAACGGTTGAAAACATCTATTTTTTTTATATCCTGTATGTATGATAGGCAGAAAGTTTTCAGGGGGTTTTTTGTTGTTGTTTTTGGTGAGTGTGTGTATGTGTGTGTGTGTTTGTTTGTTTGTTTGCTTTTTGTTTTTTCAAATAAATTCAAATTTGAGTTTAATAGCCATCATAAAAAGTTGTTGAGAAGTGAAGAATTGTCCGATGAATGAGAATTGTTGAAGGAATGAGAGAAAACAAAGGAGTGGGCGAAGACAGAAATAGAGATGAAAATGAGTGAAAAAAAGGGTATTTTTCGAAGAGAGTTAGCGCAAGAGAAAAAAAGAAAGGAAGAGAGAAAAGAAGAAAGACAGAAAGACAGAGAAATAAGGAATGATAAGGAAAGAAAGCGACAGAGAAACAAGGAATGAGAAAGAAAGAAAGAAAGTAAGAAAGAAAGGAAGAGAAAAGGGATGAGACAGGAATGAAGAAAGAAAGAGAAACAAGGAATGAGAAAGAAAAAAGAAAGAAAGAAAGAAAGAGACGAATATGAAAGGAATGAAAATAAAGCGAAATAAATAAGGAATAAAGAGACCGAATGAATAGTTTATATAGAAAGAAACGGGAAATCTATGTCTGAGTTGAAAAGTTAACGATGTAAAAGAAAAAAAAAATCCGAATAAGATAAAAATTTGTAGAACGTAAAGGAAGCTGAATGATAGAATGAGAAGCAATTAATTTGAAATACTCGAAAATAGAGAATAAGTATATTGGATTGAATGAAAAATTAATGAGTGAATGAAATAGAATGAAAAATGAAGAAGAAACGACCATATGCGTCGAGTGGAAAAGAATGAGGGGAGATAAAAGCGCTTATAGGATGAAACAATTAGAAACCTTTTTAGGTAAGAAAGGAGGGGAAGGAAGGAAAGGATAAAATGAGAGGAATAAAGAGGGGGGTATTGGGAAGAAGGAAGGAATACACAAAAATATTATGAGAAAGAGAAAAGTTTAGGGAAATTGTGCTGGAGAATAACGCAGAGAACGCGACTGAAAAGTATCATTTTCAGAATTCTTACAAGTTGAAGAAAAAAATGAAGGAAGAAAGGGAAGAAAAGAAAAGAACAGAAAGATGCTGTACCTAACTCAACAAAGAAAGTGAAGGATTTAAAAAAAAAAAAAAAAAAGACTTGATGATAAGATAAATGATGAAAAAAAGTTTTTGAGAAAAAAAAGAAAGAAATACGAAAACGAACCAAGAAAGAAAGAGAAAAAGAGTTGAGAAAGAGAGAAAGACGCTGCTATTAGCGGAACGAAGAAAGGAAATGAAGAAAAATGATATGGGAGAAAGAATAAGGTGAAAAAAAAAAGAAAGAGAGAGAAAGGAATCTTGTTCGGAGCTCAACAGCAGCAACAAAATTTTTTTAAAAACCCACAAATATTCAGACGAGAAGATATGAAAACTAAAAGAATACGAAGATAGCAAATAAGTCTTCCAGAGTAATCATAAGACAGAGAACAAAGAAAAGAATAGAGATAAACTGGTAATACAGAGAGAGAGAGAGAGACGGAGAGAGAGAGAGACTAGACGATGTTGCGTTTCGAAGATGCGAACCTCGTTTTGTTGCAATGTAGAAAAGCTGTAGGTAGTCAAAAACGTAGAAATCAAGCGGCGGCCAGAGAGGAGGAAGAGAGGAGAATCTCACTGGTAAAGCATCGGCCATGTCATCAGGGGCTGACTGTATCGTAAGGAGGCGAAGAAGTTGGACGTTTCCCAGGGAAGGAGAATCAACATCAGTACGAATCATGCTTAAGGTTATCGTCGTAGAGTCCACCCGAAGGCTATGTTTATCGACCTTATTATCAACGAAGGGTAAGTCTTTTTTAACGTGCGTAAGTAGTCGGGACCCTTCGAAAGGGAGCGAGCGAACGATGGAAAGGGAGAAAGAGAGAGAGAGAGAGAGAGAGAGAGAGAGAGAGAGAGAGAGAGAGAGAGCGATCTACCGAAAGGAAAGAAGCGAGAGAAAAGAAATGAGTGTGCGTGTGTGTGATGGGGAAGAAGTGAAAAGAGAAAAAAAAAATCACATTCTTGCTTTTCGTCGCGCGCGGGCCGCCAGGCTCTTTACGAAGTTGTAACGCGTGTATTTCTTCAGCAACATTTTTTCCATAAACATAACCTATCATGAATAAGCGTGTCTGTTTAGAGGTATGGATACATTCATTTTCATTCATACAGCTATATAAAGAGATCTTTCTACATACATGCATACACACACACACACACACACACACACATATATATATATATATATATATATATATATATATAAATATATATATACATGAATATATATGTACATATATATATGTATATATTTATATATATATATATATATATATATATATATATATACATATATATATTAATTCTTGGTTAGGTGTGTATGTGCATTCGTAAAATTTATGTGATTCTTGAATACAAACGAGCTATTTCTCAAACTACATTCATAGAAATATAACCTGTCATATATGTGACTTGCTTAGAGGTGTGGAAACATAAATTTAATCCATGTATCTATATAAAGGATCATATATATATATATATATATATATATATATATATATATATATATATATATATATATGTATAAGTATGTATGAGCGTTGTTATAATTTGTATGATTATTCTATACAGACGAGGCGTTTGAAATTCCTGTATACTTGTTTCGAAAAGTCTGACTATTTAATCCATATATATATATATATATATATATATATATATATATATATATATATATATATATATATATATATATATATATATATACATATATATACATATATATACATATACATATATATATGATTTTTTTCATGTTTGTTCGTGCATTATTAAAATCTATGAGGGATTCTTATACAAACGAGGCTTTTTAAAATTCCTGTTTATCGTTGTTTTAAAGTCAAGTTTCCTATTGTATGCAATCACACGTATATATATTTATTTTTTTGGGGTCTTCGAAACGCAACTTCATCTGATCATTAAATCTTTTTTCACTTTCAACGTTATATTTTCATCGAGCTCCTTTTAATCGTCATATTTCCATTTAAATGCTGGGTCGTTTCAATCTGTCAAAATACAGCCGGCACTTATGCGTGTGTTCACATAACAAACACCAAGCATGTTTCGTTCATTTCGTCACTACATCGAATCATCGACGTTTCCAATTCTACACTTTTTTCTCTCGGATATTTTCATGAACTTGAACGTGTCTGACATTTTTCTTGAATATTTTTTTTTCTCTGATTGTGGTTTCCATTAATGATTTTTTTTTTGTTTCTCCAAACAAATCCGAGAGAAAAAATATCGATGTAAATAAGAAACATTCTTTTTTTCTTGATGTATAAAAGAGCAGTGTTTTCAGAGGCGTAGCTAGAGATTTGATCAGGGGGGCCCGAGAGCCCTTCGAGAGGCCCCTTCCAAATTTTATTTTTATTATTCAATGTCTATAAAAATGCAGTAAGTGAATTACTATTTATAAAGTTTTGGGAGACTCTCTCCGATAGGCCCCCAGGGCATTTTCAAATAGCTCCCCCATTCCCTCCCTCAGCTGTGCCTCTGAATGTTTTTTTTTCCTATAAAATGAAAAGCTTTCAGTGTCTGTCAGTATGATAAAACAGCGTCTTAACAATCATATATAAATTTATATATACATACATAACACTCTCTCTCTCTCTCTCTCTCTCTCTCTCTCTCTATATATATATATATATATATATATATATATATATATATATATATATACCTGATAAATGAGATTTGTTTTTTACATGGTTCTCGATTAACCATCATATAGATAGTTATATATATATATATATATATATATATATATATATATATATATATATATATATATATATATATATATATATATATATATATATATATATATATACATATATATATATATATATATATTCCTTCTTTAAGTTATTCTTTCGGTAGTATGCATCAAAAACATCATTGAAAATAACAATGAGAATATCTCACATAGATCCATACATACATAGATATTCACATCCCTCTATCTATCTATATACATCTATATCTATCTATCTATCTATCTATCTATCTATATATATATATATATATATATATATACATATATATATATATATATATATATATATATATATACCATTAGTACTCCTTTGCTTGTATGTCTACCTCAATTCTTATCTAAATAACTACAGTTATGCATACAGGGGAGCACACACACATACAAACACACACACATGTGTCTGTTTTAAGTATATATATATATATATATATATATATATATATATATGTATATATATATATATATATATGCAAACATAGATTTATGCATATTTGTATATATAGCTAGGTTTATTAACGGGTGCATCGAAATATATATACATTTATACATTGTTATATTGTTTATAAACAAGACGTGCACAGAAATACATGTATATACTTATGTGTGTGTATTATACATATATACGTACATAGATACATATATATATATATATATATATATATATATGTATATATGTATATATATACATATGTGTATATATATATATATATATATATATATATATATATGTGTGTGTGTGTGTGTGTGTGTGTGTGTGTGTGTGCATTATATACATATATGTATTGACATGTACAAAAAATACCCTCACACATACACACATACACATATAAAGAGAGAGGGAGGGAGAGACAAATAGATTTTGAAAGACTTGAGAATGCTAGCTTAGTCAGGTACATGATAATAGCAGGGGTTCATAGATGGGTGGACGTCAGCAAACTATCATCCATCCATATACTTACCTTATGTAGGCCCTCATCACCCAAAAAGATAGGTAGATAGATAGATGAATATTAGCAGAAGAGATAGATAGATAGATAGATAGATAGATAGATAGATAGATAGATAGATAGATTAATAAAATTGATTTGATTAAAATCAATAGATATATGTGAATCCGAACTGTACTTTATTCTTATCACTAATCGGAAAGTAAGAGTTGGATAAGGGGACACCACCTTTCATCATTTTATTTGGAACTATCGGCATTATAATTGCTTTACCAAGCTGAGGTGTGCCCTCCTATTCTACCTATAATCGTGGGATTCTTTCTTGTTCACATATGCAAGTTGTAACATAAATATTTGGTTTTATTCGGTTTAGATATAATAAGCATGTATGGAAAATGTATGCATACAATTATAGATAGATAGATATAGGAATAGGTGCTCATGGTGTAATGATTAACGAGCTAGTCTCGCATGTGCCTGGGGCACCCCCTGAGGATCATACTCACTACACAGAAGTAATGGTTTCCTAGACAAGCTCAATAATCATTAACCCAGTGTGAGATGCCCTCCATATCTACCTATAAATATTTCTTGATAGATATAGCTATCTCTAGATAAATATAGGTACTTGCTAAACTTATGTTCTGCTCGACTATATTGCTTACAGAATCTCCATGCAGTGTCTTTACAGCAAGCTGATCTAAGTCTGGTTCAAGGCCAGAAGTTTGGAGCATCCAGGGAGGATAAAATATGTAGTGATCATGAACCTATCACACGCGTGGCAGCAGGTTTTCAGATAACACGTGATCAACAAAATTTTAACTTCATTAATTTTGTTTGCATATCGTAATTTTGTGGGTAGGTTTTTAAATTTCAAGTCACCTGTTACTAAACTCTTAGTTTTATAGTTATATTAGAGAGAATAGTTTTCTCATCTACAAGCATTTACATGGGATTAGAATACGTGCATACACGTATGTAACACTCTGATAACAGAATTATTCGAAAAAATTAAAATTTCAACATCCCATGCTAAAGAGGTTCGCCAACGCTGTGCTAGTTCACTACTATTCCGTTGACTAAACTAACAATAGTATTTATTTAGTTTGAATTAGTGGAGCACTTGTTCACAGGACAAGAAGTGTGCATCAAACTCACTACAGTGTTCATTGTCACCTAGGTTTGCTCCTTAAGCCATTACTTTGAGATGAGGCATCCTCTCCATATCACACACACACACACATACATATATATATTACACACACACACAACGATGATATATCTATATATATATCTATCTATCTATCTATCTATCTATCTATATATATATATATATATATATATATATATATATATATATATATATATATATATATGTATATATTATACACAGTCATATCTTTGTGTTTAATGTCTATATCTATCAATTAATTTGAATCAAACCATATCTCTTCATCTTGGCATCCATTATATACACATATATATATATATATATATATATATATATATATATATATATATATATACATATATATATATAGTTATATATATATATGTATATATATATATATATATTCATATATATATATATATATATATATGTATCATCGTTGTCCATTCATATCTATCTATCATCGTATTTTCTCCATATTTATCTATCTATCACATCTAAGTATTACATGCATGTCTGTTCTTGTTCTTTTGTTCTATATGGTATGATAAATATACATGAATGTGATATATATGTATATACACGTATAACCTAACATTGAAATATATATATATATATATATATATATATATATATATATATATATATATATATATATATATTCGGCACTAGTGCCAGAGGACTGTGCTTTGGCCTTGGTAAGATGCCAGGATTACGAATGTTTATTTTAAGGCAGCGAGGCCCTTCCCACTTGCAATATATATATATATATATATATATATATATATATGAATATATATATGATGTATATATATATATGTATATGTGTGTAAGAGATTGTCTGTATGTGTCTCAATTGAAAACTCATCTTTTCATTTAACTTCATGCATCAATATATAGATATAGTTTCGATACTTTTTTGTGTTCATGTTCGTGAGTGTTTAGATGCTCTCTTATTTAACAATTTAAAGATAATCCTAACAATTATTCTAATGATTTCAAAATTTCAGTCTTTGAATGTTGAAACTGTCACCATAACTGTCAACATAGGTTTTGTCAGTTTTCAAGATAATCTGGATGACTTGTTAGCTATATTTGCATGTCTGTGTCGTGCGTACAAGCTGCATCAATGAAGGTTGAGAAAATCTAAACATTTACTCTCTACAAAGTCTAGAGAATAACTTTTTTTCGTATTTTTTAAAACCACTCACATATATTTTTAGCATGGATTCAATTTACAATGTAAGTTCATGCTGAATCAATCACTCCTTTTGTGTTCGTCAGCAGTCATGTTTTGTTTGTTTTTTAGGAAATTCTAACTTTTTTAGGGATCACGGTCCAACAAAAGACAAAATGATTTTATTCAATTTTCCTACTCAATCGCCCATAACACAACATGCTGCCAAAAGTCCTTGGTCAAGTGACGGTTTCTATTGAGTGACTAACCAGACCTGTTCATTTATTTATTTATTTGTTTATCTATTATTTATAACGTTATCTTCCTAGTTGCTTCCCTGTCTTTTCATCTGTTGTTGCTGCTGTTGTTGTTGTTTTGTTTTATTTTACAAAAACAAATCAATCATCACTTGTAGTCAGCCATCATGGCGTTCAACCGTTGCTACGTACAAAAATGGCTCCAGGGGGCGCTCTTTACTTGCTATCACAAAACCTTAGCGCCCTGCGTTTTCAGTGGTTTTAGTTATTCTGGGTGTTTTATATGTTTTCATTTGTTGAAACGCTTCTCCTTTTCTCTTCATACTGTTCGATTGAATAGCTCAGATATTGTATTACATGTTTTTGCTAGTTTCATTTTTTTATACCAAAGAATATTATTTTATCGATAACTCTAATATTTCTTTTCGTATTTATAAGCCACATTTCTTTTAATCAACGTTATCAATATAAACAGTAGGAATACAGAAGTTGCTGCCTTTTGTAATCACGTTTCCACGGATAATGTTATCAAGTGGTTATTGATATAAAAAAAAAAAAACAGTTAGTCCCAAACACTTTATTTAAAGTGATCTCAATAAACGGTCTCCACAATATATCTGTGTAGATATATACAACTCTCTCTCTCACACACACACACACACACTATATATATATATATATATATATATATATATATATATATATACTCTTATTGATGTTATATATGTTTTTGAGAATGTAGCCGTCTTTCTTTCCATCCAGCCTCTTCTTCTTCTTCTTCTTCTTCTTCTTCTTCTTCTTCTTCTTCTTCTTCTTCTTCTTCTTCTTCTTCTTCTTCTATCACTACGTGTACAAGAGTTCATCATTATCATAGTAATCATTGTGGTTATAACGATGATCATCATATATGACATGATCTTCATTTCATATTTTTCTTTCTCTGAAGTAATCTTATATCAAATCCTTCTCCTTCCTGTCTTTTTCCTCTTTCAACTTACTTAACTTCGTCTCTCTCCTAGTCCCTCTTCCTCTCTCATCTTTTTCTAAACGAGGGTATAACTCTTACTGCCTGGCCCAAAGATTGAACTAGTAAACACCAAGTAACTAGATGCACTTGACCATGTTTGTAATCTACTAAACCAATGACTCACAACCTTGTGGGCCTTATGTACCCTTTTTCACCATGTTTCAGAATGTCTTTCCCAATTTCCAAGATTGTTTGACTCAAAAGCTACATTCCTAATAATATGCATGCAATATTGAAAACCTACTATTTTTTTCTCTATATCAGCACATATGCATTTAACAGTAGAAACTGCACATCGTAGATCAATTTTTGTTAGTGCAACACCGTCAAAACAATTTAACTTGAAGAATAGATCTATTTTCAGTTCAATCGGACCACCAGTTTCGGAGTAATTTTTAATTTAAAAAAAAAAATCCCCCAAAGGGGGATACATCTATTAAGTGCTAATTACTGAGTCGATTCTATGAGGGACTTTTTTTTTTCGAAATAAGAAAATGAGAGGAATAAGCAGGGAAGAATTTCAGAGTTGTCTGTATTGTTCATCATCAGCCATAATGGCATACCAGTAACGATACTCTCATAATTAATAATAACAATCAAGTTGAATGATAATCAGTATTTACAAATAATCATAATATAAATTTTATAAATGGGAAGTGACTTGACATCGAGCGGAAGCTGCTGAAGCAAGTTATTTTTAGAAAAAAAGTAACTCAACTATTCTACCAGAACCAAAAGATCAATATTCCAATAGTCTGAATCTGTTTATCTGTACTCCTAATTTCCCCCAGGGGGTAACTACTCCCCCTTCCTGGTTGAGAACCTCTGCACTAGACCAATGTTCCGAATAAGGTCGTGCGTTTAATCTACTTCTCGATGAAGGCCAGAGAGCAAAACAGCCGAAATGTTAGAACTATAACCACCGAGATGTGGACACTTGCCCGAATAAGTCAACGGTGTTTTTTTAATAGAAGCCATGAGAGACGTAATGGACGGTCTGAATTTCCATTTTCGAGAGGCATTAGTTACTTATATTTTTCTAAAACAGATATTAGAAGCGTCTGCAAGTCTCACTTTTCTTTTAGTCCTCATGGCCGGTAGTTTTTATATTTGGCATTCCTCACGATGAACCTGATTAGGGTCATCTGAGGTGCCCCAAAGATCTACCGCAGTTGAAGGACTTGATTTGTCTCAGTCTTAACAAAGGAGGAAAAGACTAGAAATTAATTCTTAGATCACACGCCAAATTATTTCGAGTCCAATGCCAACTGTGAATTAAGTCTTGAAAAAAAGTGATTAAACGAAAAAGTGGATTATTTCATTTTCACTAAAAAGATTTTCTTTCAATTAATCTATTTCTTGAATGTATTTATTTTTTGCATCTCCTCTTTCACTACAATACACTTCACCATTTTCTTCCTCTTCTTCTTCTTCCTCTTCTTCTTCTTCTTCTTCTTAGCATTTCTCTTTCACTCTTCTCCTTACCCTTCTTCTTGAATCTTCTTACTCTTTCTTTTCCTTTCTTCTTCTTCTTCTTTCTTTTTCTTCTACCGTATTTTACTATTCTTTTTCTTTTCCTTCTTCTTTCTTCGCATTTCTTCTTCTCTCCATGGTTCTTCCACTACTCTTTTTTTTTATCTTCTTCCTTATTCTTTTTCTTCTTCTTTCCTCACATTCTTTTTTCTTCATATATATTCTTTTCATGGTTCTTCTACTATTATTCTTTCCCCTTCTCTCTTTCCTCCTTACTTTTTTCTCTTTCCTTAACCTTCTTCTTCTTTTCTTCTTCCTCAAGCTTCTCTCCTTTCCCTTATTTCTTTACTTTCTTCCTATCTTGCTCCTCCATACATTTTCTTCTCGACTGAAATCATTTTCTATTTTATAAGTCAGTTGTTTTGTCTGTCACAACGATTTTCTCTTGGCCCAAATCATTCAAAATTATTGAATTACAAATTGAGATATGAATAATCGAATCATAACCGTAATACAAGAAATTAAGATCAATGAATAAAATGAAATAAAAACTCTCGATGAATAAAAATTCTTTAACTGACCCAGTCAGGAGACAAATATGGCAGAAATTAGTCAATGAATTTTTGTTTTACCAAGGATTATTTCAAATCTAATAAAAGATATAGCAAGACTAGACTGTGACTGAAGCTTCCCTACTCTCAGAGGGGAAAGTGAGTGCTGAATTTCAAGTTTCAACTATGAACGTTTAGGGCTTTACACGTGACACAAGCTTAGAGAAAAGAACGTAACTATTTCAGCCATGATGCCAAATTTTAAAATAACTCAAAAGATATGACAAAGAAACAGTTATAGCTTAACCACAAAAGATCTATGAAATTTAGCCATGGAAAGGAACTTAATAAAATAGCATCTAGATATTTCTCTAGATAAATGGCATGTAAATCTAGATAATTCTAGATATAGTTTGATTTGAGGCAATTCTAGGCATTGTTTTAGACATAAACTGGAGAAGAATAACGTGATCTGTGGGGGGAGGGGATTGAGTGACCACCGATTTTTTTTTAACGAATATTCTAGTGGGATTGAAATAAGGTCACGTGCCAAAATTCAGCTTCCTCATTAGAGTTTTTTTTTAGTTTTGGTGAAACTCCCTGTTGTGATTGTTGTAACCAGAGGAAAATAAAGTCAACTCAGGAGTTGTACTTTGACAATCCTCACTGAGATGAGTACTTGATGATAAATTAATTATCAAACAAGGATTCAATTTAGAATAAGTTCATGGAAATATTTTCAAAATAAAAAAAATAGCAGCATTTGCGTTGGATATTTTCAATATCCTTTCAATCTAAATAATTCAAACAAGTTTTTTGCGAATACAAAACGATTCCTCACTTGCCTCTCCATATTGTAAACCGAGCAATATCTAAAGTTGTATCTGTAGTGATTTTACTCCAAATGATTTCACCTGTATTTTACAAATTCTAATTGTTAATGATATGATCCCCATGAAGCCGACTCTGTATCGATTCCTCTTCACGCTTCATATCAATCCCTTTTTTAATCAGTTTAGACTTCATAATTAGTTTTAATTAGTTGGAAAGAAAGAAGCAGACATTTTCTTCCCCTGTTTCTTGATATTCTAAATCAAAGATTTCTCTTTTGCCGCCATTTTCATTTCCAGGATAAATTAAATGTCTTATTTTCTGACTCCAAAAAAAAATACAAATTCTTTTTTAAATAATCGTCCTGTCATTATCTTGAGCCAATATCGTATTAATTAGCTGTTCGATGTTTATTAAAACCTGGGAATGGGATCAGCAAACCGAGTTCAAACCTGGGCTAAAAGAGTTTGTGTTCACTTTGTGCAAACGCCCTTTGGGAAAGTCATGAATCCAATTTTTCCCTCGCCTAAAATTATGGATAAATAGTAGGGCAGTTGGACCTGTTCAGCACTGTAAGGCGGTCTTAGGCGTCGGGGCGAGCAATTTGGTCCCCGACTAAACCAATAGTTGCTACAAGTAATGATTGGGTCAACATGGATTGTTCGCAAAATGGAGATAAAAATAATTCTCCCATGTGTCGTGCAATACGTGACAGAACTTTGCTTTGCTATTATACAAATTTTTTTGCAGTATAGCAGTGTGCTATGCGAATAAACACATTACACAAAGGAGTACTCTAGCAAGACCAACTTGTTAAACATCCCTCTAGTCAAAACACTTAGTTATCTCCTAAACTTAGCTTAATCTGGCAAAGGGCCAAAATAGTAGGCTCATAGTGATAATACAACTCACTACGCTGGCAAAAGGACTTGCTAACTACTGTGCTATGGGAGGCGCACTTATTAAACAGTGCATATATATATATATATATATATATATATATATATATATATATATATATATATACATATATATATATGTGTGTGCGTATGTGTGTGTGTGTGTAGGTTGGTGTTTGTCCGTGTGTGTGTGTGTGTGTGTGTATGTGCATAAAGTGAGACACAGACAGACACAGAAATCAATAGTTAGTCACAAACGGATCGATATAGATATGAACAGACTGAAATGGTTTCGTATTGTGATAGATAGATAGATAGATAGATAGATAGATAGATAGATAGATAGATAGATAGATAGATAGATAGATAGATAGATAGAATGGTTCTCTGAATAGTTCTCTGCTAACGTTTGCTTCTATGTAATTAGTGATGCCCTTTTACTTTCGTACAACGCTTCAACTGCAAGAATAGAAACGCTGCGCACGCTCGCACGCATGCGTGGATGTTATTAATAGCCTTTTCCAAGTCTTTTACTTATTTCGTATATTCATGATACACATAAAAAGGGTAACAGTTGAGCCTGTAATGCATTATATATAAACATATATATTTATGTTACACTGTGTTTGTGGTGTTTGTATGTTGCGTGATGCCTGCAATGTGTGTGTGTGTGTTTGCATGCGAGTGCAACCCTGCTTACTCTCAGTAATGTAGGTTGGTTGTAGGAGAATATAAAGGAAACTAGTCTAATTGGAAAGTGAAAATGAAAGTGAAAGCAGAATACATAAATACATAAACTGTCATTAAACCTAAACAACTTCTGGGGTGGAGTCAACGATGCACTTATATAAAATCAGCGAAACATGAGAAGTGCATAAACTCAGGACACGTGACTATTGTGAGGGATGAAATATCTTGACTTTGCGAACTGTTTGTTCGTAGTTCTGCTTCTCTTTAGATAACCTCGAAATCGATCCTGTAACAAAATTTATATATATATATATATATATATATATATATATATATATATATATATATGTATGTATATATATATAAAACATCTTTTTCACATATGCCGTTGTGTGTGTATGTGTGTGTGTGTATGTTCGTGTATGTGTGTTTATTTTGACCATATTTGCCGGCTTCCAAAGCTCATTGTTTACAAGGATATTAGGAAGATTCCCGCTCTTATATGTACATAATGTCTATGTAGGTACATCAGTTAGTACGTGGTCAAATGATGAACGAAACTTTCTTTTCAAATGACGATTTTTTTTTTCAAAATAATCACTTTCCCTGTCAGAGCACTTAATTCAGTACTAGATATTATTCACAATGATCGAATATTATGTAGTGGAAATTTCATATCAAAATTACAGTGATAGGCTGCGAATTCATTGATCCACTCTTGTATATGCATATATATATATATATATATATATATATATATATATATATATATATATATATATATATATATAAACAGGTATTCTTAAATTCATATTATAGAAGACGTAGATCGATAGTAATAAATAGAAGGTGATAGATTTTGAAAAGACATAATTTGATAGATGAATCTGAAAAAGAATTTAATGAAAAGATAGACGAGAAAAAAGAAATTGAGACACTACGAAAATATATAGTGATACGTTCTTTTCATACTTACATAGATTCCAAAACTATGATCAATAATCATTATACAAAAATACAGTGTATCATTCACATACACCTATATATATATATATATATATATATATATATATATATATATATATATACACACATGTGCGTGTGTGTGTGCGTGTGTGTGTATTATTCTATGTGTACTCTAGCTATACATATTTGTACTTGAAAACTCCTATATTTTTGTACACATACGCAGATATACGTGTGATCTTATTCATACATATAAATGTGTGCTTTATTTTGTGCCAATGTCCTTGTGAAAGTCAGGAACTTACTTCTCCCTGCTCTCTGTCTCATTGCCAAATATCTTAAGAAAATGATCTCTTCACTCGAACAAAACTCTCCCCCATAATTATCTTTTCAGAAATGGCAGTAGCAAGTAAAACTGTCGAACCCGTGTCTATCAAATCAAAGATACATGTGTGTATGTCTTTGTTTGTATGTATAACGTATTTAGTCACATAGATGTACTTAGAATCTTATTTGTTAGTGTCAGCTTTAGAGCAACGCTTAGCAGATCATTCTGTTGTAGTGAGTCCTAACTTCACAGGGGACCCCACACGTGTGACCTTGTTCCAGATCAAGCTAAGTTTAGTCAAAGTCTATGATTTTATTCCAAAGTACATAAATAATTTTTGGTTTTATTCCATTCTTTTCTCACATTGTTTCTACTCTTTTTTCTCTCTCTTAAAAGTACCCACCCGTCTCTTTTCTCTTCCTGGCCTTTCCCCCTTTTGTTCTCCTCTAATCCCACCTTCTTCGTCCTTTTAATAATACAGTAGCTACTACAGGTGTCTCTTTAATGCTGTCAGTATTATTACAATCATTATTATCATTACTAGTAGTAGTAGTAGTTTTAGTTTTAGTATTAGTATTAGTATTATAACGCTATCTCGTGTTTCATTCAGACACCGTCTTCTCACTCTCTTCTTTTTTTTTCCACACACCCGTCTTCCCTCTTTCTGTCTTTTTCTCTTTCTCTCTCTCTCTCTCTCTCTCTCTCTCTCTCTCTCTCTCTCTCATACACACCCGCACGCGTACGCACACCTCCTATTTCATCCCGACTTCTGCGCCAACAACCTTCCCCCCTCTGCCACTTCAAAACTTCTACCGTTCCCCTCCTCGTCAAGCCGCCCTCCTACCGTCTTTATTAACATTTTACAAACTTCTCCAAATAGACCTCCTACCGCTGCCACTTAGACACCCACCTTTCAGGGCATTACGCCCAAAAAGACGCACCTGTGTATTCTGGGCCCCCCAACCAAGTGTCCCCACCCCTCCGCCTTTCCGTCTCATTATTTCACTTTCAAGTGTACATGAGTGCGTGTCTATATTTAAAAAGAAGTCTATGTGTGTAGTTATGCGTTAGTTTGTGTACGGGCGTGAATGTTTGTGAGTGTGTGTGTGTGTGTGTGTGTGTGTGTGTGTGTGTATGTGTGTGATTGTGTACAGAAGAAAAAGAGAGACAGGAAGAGAGGAAGAGAGAGACTTTTTACATCTGACATCTGTACGTATGTAAGCGTGTGTAACATTATATTTGCGTGTGAAAATAAACACTTGATGATACTTTCCTTTTTTTTCTTTGTAGTAGTTCATATTATTATTATTATTATTATTATTATTATTATTATTATTATTATTATTATTATTATTATTATTATTATTATTATTATTGCTACTATAATCATTATTACTATTATTATAACTATTATTAGCTTCTTTTTTTTTCTTTTTTTTTTCCCGAAATTTTCAATATCTACTCCACCCCGTTCAAGGTACTGGCATCCGTTCTTATCCTAACCCATACCATTAGTGTCTCCCCGGCCCCCAGCCATCGCTTCACACACCTACACACTCGAACATACGCACCACCACAAACAACCACTGTGAAGTCAAGTAGCGGCCTGCCCGGTATCGCTGGCCAGTTAGGGCCGATCCCATAATTGGCCGACCCTTAACACTGCGAAAACCGCGCGTAATTCAGAACTCCCCCCCCAAAAAAGACTTTGCACACACGAAATATACTTCTCTGCGTACAACCGACCAGACAACCAACGGAGGACTTTATTGTCTTTTCCGGTGTTTCACAAAACCCGTCATTACGGTAACTTATCTTCCGATAGCGACAGCAACCCTCCTTAGCAGCGTCGACATAAACAAGAATTATCACAAACACAACCGCCATCCACAATCCATTTCTGCAGTTACTACCACTACTTCAAACTAGAAACGCGACATCTTCGGCAACCATTACCTGATTCCGACAACTACGACTACTATTACAATTACTACTACTGTCATTTGAGTGATTGATGTTTTTCTGTGAATGAATTCGTGTTTGGCGTTGTCACCACAGTCGCCTCGACCGTCATCTCCACCAGCATCTGGCTCGTAACGAGATCTAATTTCGCTGCAGTAGTGTTAGTAGTGGTACCTATTGTACTACTAATACCAAGAATACTGCTAAGACATTTTTGCAGTTTTTGTCATTGTTTATTGATAAATATTCGGAATAACACTGCCACGCTGTTTTTTCTTCAAACGATTTCTGCTTTTGGCCAAGTCGCTCACGCTGTCCAGCCGGTTACCGTGTGTGTCCAGTCTGGAGAATGGTCATCAATAACAGGTTTTATTATTACGCGAAAGTAGCACTCCTGTTCCCGGACGGGGTAGCGACGGACTTGGAGACGTCTGCCGATACGGTGGCGGGCGTCTTCTGCAACAACTGCTATGGTACTGATTGTCGTTTTTACTCTGCCCCTAGATATGGATACCAATGTGGCTGTTATTGCCGCTGCTGCTTCTTCAAGTCATTGATATAGCTGAAAAGAGTTAAAAAAAAAGAAAAGAAAAAAAGACGTACAAAAAAAAAACAGGAGAGAAAAAAGTAAACAAAAAAAACTAAGAAAAAAACAACAAAAAAGAGATTAAATTAATGACAAGATCAAATGATGTCGATTATGATGATGATGACGACGACTACCATAACAACGACGATGACAAGAAGCGAACTCGGTACAAAAATTAAGACCCCTATTACGACATCGACGACGACAGCGACGGTTACCTTATCTAAAATTGCCATTATAATCGCTCCCGGTAAAACCTCCACCTTGATAACTTCTATTATTATAAGCGCTGACAATTCTCTGACGGCTACAGTAAAATCAACCACAATAACGACAGTGATGAAGGAACTGATATCTTTTATGATGACGATACTAACAATTACAGTTAGTGCAATGGAAATTATGCTAATGACGATGATTTATTCTCCAGTTATCCTGAACCCCTTTTCGAAAGTGACAGTCTAACCGCCATACAGACCTAAATCCGTCTGTGTCCAAAAGCCCAACTACTGTTATGTGCTACCTCCTTTTAGAAACCACTCCCTGTACCTAGAACCACTAATAACCCAATTATATCTCCCCAAAATAACCGTTCCTAGATATCCAAATACGTCCAATGTAAAAGCTATCCAACCTTGGAAAATAATCTCATTACTCTATCTACCCATATAAATATATGTGTAAACATATATATATATATACACATACAACCACGTGCGTAAAATAGCACGTTATAGTAATAACAGATATTTGTGAAATCTTGTATTGTTGTTCGTTGTCTCTGAATATATATCACTATCCACAATCTCCTTAATCCAAAGAAAGTTAAAACGCACCTATGCAGCCTTTCAACCTCACTCGTTCCAATACCCGTCCCCATCACCCCGAACCTCCCAATCTTCATTTGGGGATTAAATGTCCTGTACCTTGTTTATACTTCGCGCCAATGTTTGGCTTGAACCCAGACCGTTTTGACTACAGATATATCAAAAAAGCATACGTGAAAAAGGAAACAAAAATACGGACTAAACTTTAATAAAAAAAAATTCTAACAAAAGCAGACTAAAAGACAGAGAAAAGTATCCCTAGTTTAGTATCATCAAAGTTTTAGAATGAAAGTAATCCATTTAAACGAATAAGAAAACTTCGCAAAAGTGATACTGAAAGTGAAAGTAGAATTACTCATTTTGCGGTCAAGTTGAAAGACATGGATAGCATAAACGTTTTTATTGACATAAGATATTTACATTCATTTAGTCTTACTGATAAATAAAAGGGTTCTTGGTCGTTTCCCGCTTTTAGCCGTTAATATAGCACTGATAATTCCTATTGTCCCCAACTTTGTTGTTGCTGCTGCTGTTGTTGTGGTTGTGGTGATTTCGGTCGCCCTTTTAGTGGCCTTCATCCCGACACTTATCCAAAGTGTGACGCTGATTTGCCACCTAGGAAAAGGGAACCCCCGCCACAACCACCACCACCATCACCACCACTACCAACACCGTCATCGCCGCCGCAACGTCCGTTTTATTCAACAACAACAACAACAACAACAACAAAACAACAACAGCAGCAACAACAACAACAACAACGACGACGACGACAATAACGACAACGAACAAAACAACCACAACCGCATACCCCTCCCCGATCGCCCTAACAACAACAACAACAGCAACAACAATACTTTTCACATCCATCATCATAATCGTCAACAACATCTCTATCATTATTATCATTATTCGCCTAATCAGCATTATCTAGTCGCAACAGACAAAGGTCTGATTGCTGAAATTAAAGAGAAAAACAACGGTAAAAAAGCCTCTAGCAAGGGAGATAACCAACGTTCAGCCAAAAATCAGAGTGTTGACGGTATGTTTCCTTGGGCAGATAGCTCCAGTGGTTTAAGTGTTTTTGGATCCGACAGATATTCTGTGTGAGTTTATCAAAATTTTATTTCTGCTACGACAAAAGTTCAGAGCAGGTTGATTCTTAGATCTTATCCGTTTATCATTATTTGCTACCAGTTGTTTTTGTTTGTTTGTTTGTTTGTTTGTTTGTTTGTTTGGTTGGTTGGTTGGTTGGTTGGTTGGTCTACAAGTCCCTTTTTGTGAATATTTCTCTTGTGATCATTAAGAGTTATTTTCGCAAAATTTGATAAAGCATTTTTGTAAGTTTTTGTTATGATTTGCTTCGTTTGGAGTAAAAGTCATTGATTTGTCTAAGACAGAATTATGGTAGAGTAGATTCTTAGAGTAGAAGTTTGGGTGGATTAAGGAAGAACGAAATAATAAAGGAAGGGGTAAACAAATATAGGTGAGAGAGTGTGGAAAATGGTATAGATAGATAGATAGATAGATAGATAGATAGATAGATAGATAGATAGATAGATAGATAGATAGATAGATTCCAGTTGGGAAAGGTGAATAGTTAAATTGAGATTAAATACGAAAAAGAGAGAATGAAAGGCCATATGATAGAAAAAGAAAGGAAGAAAGAAAGGAAAAAAATAAAGAAAGAAAGTATAAGAGAAAGGCCAATGAAAAAAGGAAGAAAGGGGGATAAAAAAAACAAAAAAAGTGTCTCTAAAAAGTTTTAGCGCCCCAAATAAGGTCAGCATAGAAGGGGAGGAGGAAAACACAAGAAAGTTATTTGAGCACACAGGAAACTTTTCCTCCTGTTCTTTTCCTTCTTCAAGTTGACGCCTGTGAGTCATGTTAAGGTATCAATAAGTTTTTGGCTTATCCAATGGGGTAGATAGAGATATAAATCGATCAATAGATAAATAGATAGATAGAAAAAGAATGAGCTAAATATGAACTGAAAGATAGATATATGCAGACTGAATTAGATGAATAAACATACCAACAAAGTACAAATCAAAAATACAATATGATATAATATGATATTATGCAATATCAGGTGTGTGATGGATTTATTTCATAAAGTGTTCGATACATTCAACATTGAACGTTAAGTTAGAGTAGAGTGTAATACATATATATATATATATATATATAGAGAGAGAGAGAGAGAGAGAGAGAGTGAGAAAGAGAGAGAGAGAGGAGAGGGAGAGAGAAAATGCTCACATAGTTACCAACAATAATATGTTTGAATGATTGTTATACAGTTGCTCCCTATTTCTGGAAGCATACAGGTATAGCTACTCACTCAGGCGGCGAAAAATCCTCTTCCCGTGAATTCTAGAAAAACTCAAGAGTTTAATAACAAAAGGAGAGAACGCAGAACGGTGTAAGATCGAAGTGGACAAACGAGAATATCTATTGAATTGATTCCTACAGATTTGTACACATCAGACATAAAAAGGTGTGAGTGTGCACGTGTGTTAAAACATTTACATATATATGAATGCATAGAATGTATATATGTATATATGTATCCGTGTTTGAAAGGGAGTTAAAGCCTGACAAATTCAGATCCTTACCATTCATTATCAAAACTCTGTACTCTATCATCACATTTGTTTCAATAAACATATACACATCTATCTATCTATCTATCTATCTATCTATTTGTCTATTCTTATCTATCAATTGGGCAAATCTAATACCTTTATACTTTTAAGTGTATATATATAAAAGAATTAGTGTTATTGTAGATTCAGATCAGTTAATCTCTGTATCCAATATTCATCACTATATATATATATATATATACAATGATCATTGATTTACCAATACTGACATCGGGTAAACTGATTGTACAAAAATATGTCTGAAAGGTAATATGGCAAAGGAAAGGAAAAAAGAGTGGAAGGAAGAAAATGAAGAATTTGAAGGAAATAATAAGAATGAGATCAATAGCAAAGGAGAAGGACAGAAAGAAAAGGAAGAAAGTTCTGAAAATTCTTGAGTTGAATTGAATAAATGATGAATGAAATAAATAAAGATAGAAAAGAGAAAGAAAGAAATAGAGACAGAGAAAATGAAAGAATCAAACTGATAAACAAAGTTGGGAAAAGAATAAAGGTGATAGAAAGAGACAAAAAAGTGAACGACTGAGAGAAAGACTTGGTGAACTTAATGTGCCTTTGCCATGACAGGTGGAAATGTCTTTCATTAAGTTTGTAAATCGTTCAAAAACGACGAAGACAAATATTTGCTCAGTTAAATCTGCTTGAACCAATGAGTTCCAAATTTATTCTCTCAGGTCAATTAAAGAAACTAATGTTATTAGTTCGAAAGACCAGAAGAAACGTTAAATGAATATTCTATTCCAAGTTTTCAAGATCATTCTCACGAACTATACGGAAACGAACTTCAGTTGTTAGTTGAAACAAAGTCCTCATTTTCTAATAGTTCTTGTAAAATCCATAATAACCGCATAGAAACTTGACGGTTGCTCCGAAGTTTCTGTGAGTGGAGAAGTGAATGCCGTAGCGGTTAGCAGAATTGGCTACCCGAAGTCCAGTTAGTGTCCGTTTTGCATAAATCCCATCGGGAAATGCATGAATCCATCATTTCTCTTCCAGCTAAGGGTAAAATATCATAGCAGACTCGGTTCTCTAGCCTGGGAGACAATTATAAAGCTGTGAGCCCAAAGTTAAGTAATGTTTAGGTGATCGTCTTTTGGTAACAAAGGTTGAATCCAAGACAGGAGCGATGCTTATACCTTCAAGATCCTTTTGCAGCTAAATGTTTCCAAGATTACTTCATCTAATTTATTTTATTTCAAAACCGAATTCGTTTCCCGCCTTTCCTTCTATTCCTTCTACTCCCACGCCCCTCCGTATGTTTTTTCGAAAATTCACGAGCTAAAAATAGACTGAGTAATTTAGATGTCGCGTCACAGTCCCTTAACGGCTCATCACGTGACTTGTGACGTCGTACGGCAAATGGGACAAAAAAAAAAGAACATCTCCATCGATGCCCCACCCCAGCGTCCGAGGAAAAAAAACTTCCCAAATTCTTAGCAACTTTTCCCTCCTTTTCCACCTCAACCTCCTTCTCCTACCCCCGTCCATTTTCGTTCATTCCTTCTTTCTTTCTTTCTCTTCTTTCTCGCATTCATACCCTCTCTCTTTCTGTCTTTCTCTCTACCCTGTCCTCCTCCGCCTTCCTCTTCCTTTTACCCTTCCTTTTCTTTTCCTTCTCTCCTTCATTCCGTTTCGGCTCATTCACACATTACCTCGTTCGCTCACTCTTTCTTCCTTCGTCCACGCCCAGGGCTGGCACTTATAAACTTACTGGCCTATCTGACGGATTTTAGAAGTACACAAAATGTTTCGTCCGCGGACGGACGGTCGCAAGAGACAGAAAAAAGCCTGTATGCTTGCTCCTGGGTTCGAACTTATGTTACCAATATGATTTGTTGAGGCATATATCATCCCGAACCAGAGAAACCATGCCAGCCGTCCAGTATACGCCCTGGGTATCAACATACACCGGTTCGGTGCTTGTAAATAATTCTAGGCACACTTCACCCCCACCTCCTCTTGCATCCACCCCGCCCAATTTTTGACGTATCAACTAAACTGTTCGATACTACACGATTTGGCCGGAGACACTAAAAGATACGCAGAGATTAATAGATTGCCATATTCAAACTCACACTTAGACTGGCACTCGCACTCACACCCACACTTATTTCCAAACACATACGCACACATGCACACATACACATATTCATCCACACTCAACAGATTGCCAAGGCAACTTACTAATGAGTATTTACTAATGTACTTACGTATTGATAACAGTATGTCTATGCATACTTTTCTAAAAGTCTATACTCACACACACTTACACACTAACTCAAACAGTTGAAATGTTACACTAGCGCACGCACACATGGACTATAGACATATACATACACTTGACCACAATACACACATAGTCAAAACCTGTATACACATACATAATTATACAATACACACGCACTAATGCAACACTTTGAAGTTAGCCATGGTCATTTAAAATACTGACTGAGACTTATATATATTTACATACTGGAATATTTAAATATAATTCAATGCCCAAACTGAAAATACATACATATTTATATACATATATATGTAGACATGGGCACTCCCACCGTTCCAGTGATGCATATACGCAATGTAAACACACTCAAATCTTCCTCAAACATTTTACACATATATAAATCCAAATAGATATGAATACTCATACCTACATAAGTATTATACGTCTTAAAGCCGAATACTAAAATACACTTATTCACTTCTACTCAACGCAATACAATGGTATTTTCACTTGGAATGTTTTGAATTCGACAGAAAGATTTCACGCCTTTTTCCTGGAGAAATATGTACCCTTAACAAAAAACCGGGTCACATACTAACGGTATTGAAATAGTATTTACTTATATAATAAAACATACACTGACAAAGAAATCACCAAAACACATATATACACATACACACAAGCACACACACACATACATACACACACATACACACACAGTAACACGTTGCAAGTACTTTGCAAAAGGAATTGAGAACTTTGAATTTACCCGAAAGATTCCGATAGAAAGATGAATTCAAAATCCAGCGACAAAATGGGAATTTCAGAAAATCTCCTACTGTAAATATAATTTGTATCTTTTTCCCTAAACGTTCTTCGCATGTTTGTAGCTTGGTATCTCTTGTTTCAAACTTGTGATTAACTTTTCCGTGACAAGTTTTTTTTTTTTGTTTTTTTTTTGCGAACTGCCATATGTCTGTCTGTACACATCTTTCCTGTTTTCTCTTATCTATCTATCTATCTATCTATCTATCTATCTATCAGGTTTTTCACATCTATCTATCCATCTATCTCAGTTTGTTCATACGTAACAAGATAATTTGATCATCGGTGACTATCTATCTAGTTAATTGTCATACCAATGTCAGTCTATGCATATCTATCAATCTATTTCTCTATCGATCTGACTCAGTGTCTTCATGTGCGTGAGTGTGCGTGTTTGTATGTTTGTGTGCTTGTGCGTGTGTGTCAGGTCCGTGTGTGTCTATGTCTGTGTTCGTATTTGCAGATCCTAGCATATATTCGACTGAATTCATTCACCTGTTGTCCACACCCGTCAGCTGAATACCGTACGCCGCCCTTTTCCGAATATATATATATATAAATACATATTATTTTCTCTTATTTGTGTATTTATAATTATCTGTTTATGTACTTATTTGTCCATTACTATCCACATGATTATCTGCCAACCTTTATTTTTTATGTGTTTATTTATATCATTTTAACTATGTTTTACACGTTGTTTATCTCACTACGTGTCTAATTACCAAATCAGAAAATAATGGAATAATAATTTTATCGAATCCAATCAGTTTTAGTGTATAATCAGATTTCCGTTATCATACTTCATTTGCTGAAATAAACAGACCATTATTTTCTCTATATGATGATTATGTTTCCAAATTTTCATTACCAATCGGAGTGATTTACTGCATATATATATATATATATATGTGTGTTTGTGTATTTGTATTTTATATATATATGTGTATATATACATATATATATATATATATATATATATATATATATAAATATGTTTGTATTTGTAATATATATATATATATACAAATATATATATGTATATATATATATATATATATATATATATATATATATATATATATATATATATAAAATAAGAAAAATCAACTTCTTTTTTAATTCTTTTCTTGTGTTTTTATATCAATATATGCACAGAATACAAACGTGCCGCTGAATCTATGTCTTTGCCAGATATATAATATAAGATATATATATAAGCTCTACCTCTGGCAAAGATGCATGTATGTATATATATGAATATATTTCATATGTTCACTCAATCTATGAGTATAGTGTGATTGAAAGCGAAAGTGAAAGTGGAAATGAAATAGAGCTGATCATATATGATCGAAACAGCATGCAACTCTACAGGTGCAATTATGTGTACGTCCGAGGGTGTATGCAGGTGAGGGTTTGAGTGGGTGGCAGCGTATGCGTTACTCTCTTAGAATGACTTTTCACGGGTGAAGGTTATGTTACTGCCGTTGCTGCATTTCTTAAGCCCCTGCCCCTCATTTTACCCCAACCCCGCCTGCCTCAAGATAAAAACAAAAACAAAAACTATTAATGCAGAAGACAAACCAAATATGACGTCGCTGATGAAATCCATAGACAGATATTCAAATATAAGTCTTTTAATGTCCTTTTTTAATGTATACAGCATAATGTTTTTATAACATTACTTCTAATGTAAAATTAGATGTGACAGGGACAAAGCCTGGAGTAGTGTAATGTTATTTCTTTATATTTGTTTAAGAGTATGAACGAATTTCGTGAAAGACTTTATTCTGTTCCCTCCCCATTAATCTAATACACTTTTCGGGCTTCTGTCGTTTCCTCGAACAGAAAACAAATATGTATCTTCTCTGTAGATTACAAATATCACTCTTGAATATAACAGAACAACTAAAAATCGTTCGAAATCCTATATGTAGACATCGTATGATTTGTTTCACGGATATTGATTACTTTCTCTCGGCATTCAGTCAATATTTTTAGTGTTCATACCCCTTTGAACATGAAGCAGGGATTACACTTTGATCCCCATGACGACGATAGATTTGAATGATACTTCTTCCTTTTTCAATTTTCTGCCAAGTTAAAAATATGTACTTACTGCTTAGCTGACTTTCAACTGCATATATATATATATATATATATATATATATATATATATATATATATATATATATATATATATGATGTCCCAAATAGTGTTTTTTCGAGTGGTTACTAACTTACCCACTTTTACTCTTCTCTGACAAGCACTGTGGCATGTCAGAAACGAGACATTTTCCATCAAGACATTTTCCATCGAGGCATTTTCCATCGAGACATTTTTCCAATATCACCCCAAGGGGCAGAGAGTATAGATGTTGATTCATAACGCTAAATAAACACAACCATGATGCTTTTGAGGTATCAAAAGTGTTACACTATCCTACATCTACATACACAGACACACTCGTGCACACACACACACGTATATATATATATATATATATATATATATATACATATATATATATTTATTTATCTATTTATATATATATATATATATATATATATATATATATATATATATATATATATGCGAGTTTGTGTGTGTCCGTCTGTTTGTTCGTCTGTCTGTCTGTCTGTATGACTGTGTAGGTTTCTGAAATGGTGTAAAGCTCAGAAGCAATCATCATTAGTTTATTAAAGAAAACTTTGACCGTTCCCGTACCCAAACGATTGATTATTCATGTTAGGCTGAGTTGTCAGAGGTTGAGGTGGTTAGATCCCAGGGAACTTTGGTGCACGAGGATCAGGGGGAGGGTGCGCACTGACTTTATAACAGTTTACTGCATACAAAACGCTGGACACTATTTTTCTTTTTTTTAGTAAAAGCGAGAAGGTGTTGTCAAGCGAACCTGACACGCAAAGTATATATATATATATATATATATATATATATATATATATATATATATATATATATATATATATATATATATAAAATATTTGCTCTGGTAATCACTTTAGAGGCTATGCATCAAGTCGTCAGTCCATCGTGAACTTGAAATTCCGGAAGGGCGAACTTGTGCAACTTTGAAGGTCAAAAGATTTTATCAATCACGCTGCTTAAAATTCTGCTTAGTAAGCAGGTATGCACCTGTTTTTTTTTTCTACGGGTTCATGCTTTCTCAAAGGTTTTGACATAGGAAAACACTCTGTTCTCATTCCCAAACTTTTTCCTGGTGATAAAAAGACGATCAAAAAGACAAGGAAATTAGTTCGAACAATTTGATACGTAACAGTTACGGCACCTAGGTTTATGCTCAAATCTCATTGAATACATCGGTTCTCTTGCGAGTTAAGCAATGTCAGATCTTGTCATAACTCATATGGGTCACAGCTTGGGAATATCAGGAGCCGTAAGCGAGAAAATGGAGTGAGTGACGCCACTTCGTGTACTTATCTATTTCAATATCGCAAGCCGAGGCAAGAGAAACTTGTGATACCAACAGAGGCCCGGGCGGATGCATTTTTTTGTCGTAGCCAGCCAGTGTAAAGGCACTAACTAGTTATGACACCTTACTCCAAAAACTTCTGACAAAATTTTTTTTGTTTCTATTGTTATGAGGTACACCTTTAAAGATGTTGATTTATGAGTCTCTCTCTCTCTCTCTCTCTCTCTCTCTATTTTAATATCTTTCCATCTGGCTTCTAGTGCACGAGTGTATCATTGACTCCGTCAGTAAAACAGTGGTTCCCAACCACCGGCCGCAGAACGATACCGAACTGCAAAACACGTGCTACCGTCTTGCAGTGGAACAATATAATTTGGCGATATTTCTTTATGAATCCAAAGAGTTCTTCTTACGAACTATTGAACCCTCTCTTGTTTATGTTGTTGACACGACGTTTTGGTAGATCTATTCTACGACCCTCTTCCGGTGTACTATCCAAATCAATTTTCTTAGTTTTTAATATTAAACTTGTTAGATAAACCCTTCTAGGAACGGAATTGAGAACATTAGCCATTTGTAATTGGCATAGTAGACTATCTTTATTTCGATCATGACAAATGCCCACATCCGTCAGCAATAGAATCGTCAATATCAAACCGGACCACGGTGAAAAAACAATTGGGGACCCCTGCTTTAGTACGTGTCTATCAGTGAGCCGGTGGATAAAGGGTCTTTGTACAAACATCTTTGATTGTTTTCTGAACGCATTAATGTACATACACACGCACACATTGATACGTTTATGCAGATAAAATATGCATAATATGATTTATAATGTATATAAGACATAACGTTGTCAGTCAATTGAGAACTTGAATTTTCAAAAGAGCAAACTTGTAGGATTTCGGAAGTCATAATGTTTTAAGAATCATGTCACGTTATTGTGTGTTTAGTATGCATTATCACTCTGATTTCTGTTGTGATCATGGCTTTTCAAAAGAGTCTCAGCATAAAATATAACTTATTCAGGTCACGAAGTTACGAAAACCTATATGAGAATTTGTGTCGAATATATTTAATGGAATAACTGTATCAGCATTGCATGATAGATAGATAGATAGATAGATAGATAGATAGATAGATAGATCGATTGATAGGTGTCTTTTCAATGAGTATTCTTTCATTTTATCGTAAGAACCGTTTTGAGGCATGGATTTAACTTGGCAGCCGGTTAGAAGGGATCTTACGTCGCATCCATAAACAGACAATCTTCCATGGGAGATAGACATGAACAGATAGATAGATAGATAGATAGATAGATAGATAGATAGATAGATAGATAGATAGATAGATAAAAAAATCTTTTACTTATAGTCATACATAACATTTCTATGTTTGTCTGGAAATGAATATCAGATTGCAGACAGTGGATTGGAAGCCATAAAAGTCTTCAGAGTAAAACGCTAAAATTAGTCGATCCAGACATTGTAATATCTTGCAAATGCGATGTGGCAAGGTGACCGAGCGGGTAAGGGTACAAAGAATG